>CM053032.1:161437992-161660466 GCA_028564925.1 Lithobates sylvaticus
ATTCGTAAATTCATATATTCGCACATTCGTAAATTCATACATTCACAAATTCGTACATTCAGAAATTCGGAAAATAGAAAATCTGAATTTATAATTAACTAATAATAACTTAACTATTACTAACTATTAAATTCTAGGTATTGTAATTTCCTTTTTAAATTGGGCTGTTAGTGAACGTAACAAATAGAAATTTATCTTAAGTTACAAATTATCCGAAATAACGAATGCCGTATCCAAACAAATGGAACACAATGAATTAATAATAATAAATAACAATAATAATAATAAAAACTTTTTATTATTATTTTTTATTATTAATTTGTTCCGTTTCATGTTGTTTAGATGCGGCATTTGTTATTTCTGATAATTCGTAACTTCAGATAAATTCGTGTTCACTAACAGCCAAATTTGAAAGGAAATTACAATACCTATAATTTAATAGTTAGTTACTATTTCAGATTTTCTAATTTTTGAGTTTTCGGATTTTCGAATATCCAAATTTCCAAATTTTCTAATTTACGAATGTACGAATTCACGAATATACAAATTTTCTAATGTAGGAATGAACGAATTTACGCATTTATGAATGTATGCATTTACGAAGGCGTGAATGTACGAATTTACGAATGTATAAATGTACGAATGTATGAATTTACGAATGTGCGAATGAACGAATTTACTAATTGCGATTGACCCGAAAAACGAAAAAATAAAAAAGAATGAAACTAACACGAAAATGAACAAATTTTTGGCAGTGCACATGTCTAGCAGCGATGTTCGCCGGGCACCAGCGATTGCTTGTCACAGAGCATACTTTAGAGGAGGGACAATAAACTGACAAATATTGTTTGGGGAGGCAATAGACTGATTAATGCTTTGGGGAGAGGAGGGGGACATAAAAGTGATCACTATGGCTTTATAGGCTTTATAGGGGAAACAGGACAATATATTGACCAATACTTTTGTTGGAGTAGAGGGGGAAACACACTGAAAACTAATGCTTTAAAGGGGAAGTGACTCATTTTTTTAGGGGAAGAGGAGAATGTGCTGACCGCTATTGCTTTGGGGTGAGAATACACTAACAACCAATGTTTTGGGTAGGGGAGAAGGTAAAATCTAATTGTCAGTGACCACTAATGCTTTGGTAGGACAAAACATATTGTCACTGACCATAAAGGGTATTTATTGGGGGGAGAATCTTATTACTATTGAGCACAAATGATTTTAGGGGGTATTTTTTTACTACTTGTGACTAGCCAAGTAAGTTCAAAAAATTACATAATGTATGGTACATACTGTACACTGACCATTTAACTCCATATAATGAAGCTCTCCTTTGAGCGCTTAGCGACCATCCACCATAGATTTACTGTGGCAGGGCGGCTGCTCTGCACCAAATCACGTACCTGGTACATGGTCTGACAGTTCTGGGTCTGGGGCGGGTGACCCACTCCCGCTGTGATTGGACACAGTGGAAGCCAATTGTTCAGGAAAATAGCAGAACAGCGGTCTGACTATGTAAACAAGGCAGATCGCCATTCTGTGAGAGGGGAATTTGCTGATTTTGTGTTCCTGCTTAGCAGGAACACGGATCTTTACATTCACCCAGTCAAAGCACCTCCCCCAAAGTTAGCAATCACTTATAGGGAACACATTTAACCCTTTGTTCACCCCTGATGTTACCCCTTCCCTGCCAGTGTCATTAGTACAGTAATAGTGCATATTTTTTAGCACTGTTCACTGTTTTTGTGTCACTGGTCCCCAAAAAGTGTCAAAAGTGTCAGTTAGGTGTCCGATTTGTATGCCGCAATATCACAGTCCCACTTTAACCACTTAAGCCCCGGACCAATTTGCAGCCAAAGGACCAGGCCCCTTTTTGCGATTCGGCACTGCGTCACTTTAACTGACAATTGCGTGATCGTGTGACATGGCTCCCAAATAAAATTGGCGTTCTTTTTTTTCCACAAATATAGCTTTCTTTTGGTGGTATTTGATCACCTCTGCGGTTTTTATTTTTTTGCGCTATAAACAAAAACAAAAAATTTTGCTATAATAGTTTTTTTCCTCAGTTTAGGCCAATACGTATTTTTCTACATATTTTTGGTAAAAAAAAAATTGCAATTAGCGATTATTGATTGGTTTGCGCAAAAGTTATAGCGTTTACAAAATAGGGGATAGTTTTATAGCATTTTTATTAATATTTTTTTTTTACTAGTAATGGCGGCGATCAGCGATTTGTATTGTGACTGCGACATTATGGCGGACACATCGGACATTTTTAACACATTTTGGGGACCATTGTCATTTATACAGCAATCAGTGCTATTTAAATGTACTGATTCCTGTGTAAATGACACTGTCAGTGAAGGGGTTAACCACTAGGGGGCGGGGAGGGGTTAAGTGTGACGTGTGTCTGTTTTTTACTGTAGGGGGCGTGGCTTGGCGTTCAACATCACTGATCGTCTTTCCTGATGACAGGAAACAGACGATCAGTGACAGTCTCACTAGGAAGCACGGGGCGTGGCTTGGCGCGCAGCGGAGATGGTCGCATAAGAGAGGAGCTCCGTCAGACCCAAGGCCCTAAGCACCTTTTCTGCCGAAAAGCAGCCGATAATGAGCAAGCAGACCCGCTCTACTCAGCACACCCGATCCCGCAGATCCACCGCTGCCTCCGCAGGGAGGAATATTACAGAACTTTTTAAAAACCAGGCCGCGATACAGCGGATCTCGGCTGGAGGCAAGATGGCGCCAGTACACCACGAGGAGGATATGTCTGAGGACTCCCAGCCAGCAATCGAGGAGAACGGTAGGAGAAATACCCGCACGGATCACCCCCTAACCTATGCTGACATGTCAGGCTTCGCAGCCGACATAAAAGCCTCTTTCTCGGCCGCTATTACCGACCTGAAGACTAACCTGCTAGTCCTTACTGAAAAGATGGCCTCTGCCGAAGCGGCGGGGAAAAGCAGGGACAGGGACATACACAGATTGGAAGGGGTGGCAGCCTCACATGCAATGCATTTTATTGAAATGAACAGGCACATGGAGGACTTAGACAACAGGGGAAGGAGATGCAATATAAGGGTGCGAGGTATTCCCGAGTCGGTAACGGCCGAACAGATCAACCCAGTCCTCCAGAGAGTATTTAATAGCCTGCTGGAGAGGCCCGAGGACGCAGAGATCGAATTCGTCCGTGCACATAGAGCCCTCAGAGCAAGGGGACCCGACACACTACCTCCACGGGACATTATATGCTGTTTGCAAAAATTCACACTGAACGAAGAAATTATGTTTAAGGCGAGGAGGAACGAACATATTGTATTCAATGGCGAAAATATAAAGCTTTTCCAGGACAAATTACACTGAGGAACCGCAGGGCTCTGCGCCCCCTACTGGACGCCCTAAGGGAAAAAGATCTACGCTACACCTGGCGCTTCCCCTTCGCCCTCCTTGTGACCCACAACAGCAAGCAACATATCTTGCGCACACCGAATGACCTTCCGGAATTCTGCGACGCCCTGCACCTGGGGCGTATTGACCTCCCCGAATGGTGCCAGGAATTTGCTTTGCAGCCCAGAGAAAGAAGCCCACCACACTCACCTATGGTGACTCCAGAAAAACATCTAGCAAAGAAGTCGCGACAGACCCGTCAGGACGGCAATGGGCCCGGTACACCTCGCAATAGACCTCACTCCTCGAGGGCGCCTTATGAGGACTAATTTTAACAGACCCCGACCTACACCGCGGGCACCCAACACCAGCCAACTACAGCAGACCAGAAGGCACCGGATGAGGATCTGAATCCTGCACACAGCCTCTACCTTAACCTGCACAATCGGATGATCCAAAGTATTACAGGTACTGCCAGTTTTTGTTTTCCACTTTTCCTGAACCCATGCCTGCAATGTTACGGGCTGCAGCCCAGAAGAATATTTCCTCCGCTCAGATGGAGCCAGCATGCCTCGATTACAGAGATGCAGACGGCCTCTCACCAGGCGGGTCATACCAGCCGCTCAGATGATACAGGCCATATTGCATCTAGTTGAGCCTACCACAAAGCCCAGGGACATGACTCACTGTCTCAACAATTTAGGCGACCTTCGTATGAAGGACCTGACTGGGGAGTGCCGCCCATATAGCTACGACCCCAGACCCTGTCTGCCCTGGGCACAACAGAGCTGGACATCCTACAAAAAGCAGAAGAAAAGCTCATTCTTATTTACATATTTTTATTTTTCTTTTTTTTTTTTTTTTTTTTTAAATTTCACTAATATAGCTAATTTTACTATGGGATCTCACCTAATGTCTTCTATTAATTACATATATGCCTGTAAATTGCTAATGTGCCCTCGGTGTAGAGAGTAATTTCCTCAGCAGTTTGGTATTCTTGTTCCCTTTACCCGTTATCTCATTGTGTTGATGATAACAATGTTATAGATATTGCACCCATTCGCTAGGCAGAAATGTTAAGGGCCTCTTAACACTACCCACTGAAATTTGGAGGGCCTGGGTCTGACCCCTCCACTAGTTTATAGAACTTATGGTTCATTTTATTGGCTTCTATTGGCCCCATCTCTGGTTGCGTGTCTCCAAGGATTCCCCGCAAGTAGTCACGCACTCATCAGAGGACTATTGTCCTCGTTGGGACGTAACTGACAGGTTCACTTGAACGGCTCGACTGTTCAGGCGGACCACTTACCCCAAATCTCCTTATCCTATATCTTCTACTTTCTTACTTAAATCTCCTCTAAATTTCACTAGTCTATCCTTGCTGCTATCTATTGTGACATATTAAATTAAGATTTATAAATTGCTCAGATTTCTCATATACATTTCAAGTTGTGATTGCAGGTGCACGTTACCGTCTCTCTCTGGACCTGTCCAATGGCCTACTCAGCACTAGGCAGAACACCGAAAATAGTGTCTCACAATGTACAGGGACTGAACATTCCCGAGAAGCGTTCCACCCTGCTCCGCGAACTCAAAAAGGGTAAGCCTAAAATTGTTTTCTTACAAGAGACCCACTTCAAGACGCACCATGTACCCAGGCTCACCGACTCCTACTTCACTGAGACACACCACTCCACAAATGACACTTCCAAATCCAAAGGGGTATCCATCCTACTTAGCAAAGATGCTTCCTTTGAAGTCACTGACAAGTTGATCGACACAGGAGGGAGATACATTTTTCTCAGGGGGTCTCTCGCGGGAATACCTACCACACTAGCCAACGTATACTTCCCAAACACAGGACACCTAACATTTTGCAGACAACTAGTGGAAGACCTGATGGGCTTCAGCACTGGACGTTTAATTATGGGAGGAGACTTTAACATCCCCTTAGACCCATTATTAGACACATCCTCAGGAAAGACATACATTACATCTCGAATTTTAAAGCAAATCAAAAAACTCCTACACTCATTAGAATTGGTAGACACTTGGCGATACCTACACCCGAATGATAAAGATTTCTCCTTTTCCTCAGCGCCGCATGACCGCCACTCAAGGATCGACTACCTATTTATAACACAAAGGGACCTACACTTAGTGTCAGAGGCCAATATAGGTATTCAATCAATCTCAGACCATGCTCCGGTCTCATTAGATTTGGATCTATCCACAAATAACAGGAAATCCCCACAATGGAGACTGAACTCCTCTTTGCTGACTGATCCAACCCTACTCCCACAAATACACACGGCCCTAAAGGACTTTTTTGCTCTGAACGTTACACCCGACGCGACACCACTGGGTGTCTGGGAGGCCCATAAATGCAACATTAGGGGACTATTGATAAGCTTAGGAGCCCGTAGGAAAAGAGAAAGAGAAGCTGAAACCCAAGCGCTATCACAAAAAATCTGAGATCTAGAAGCACTACACAAACAGTCCCTTTCTACACACTCTGCCACAGAGCTCCTTGAAACCAGGAAAGCGCTCAGACAATTGCTGGAAATTAGGACCAAACGCATCCTTTTCTTTAAGAGAAAGGTGTACTACGAACAGGGAGACAAAGCTGGCCGTTTGCTGGCGAGAGCATTAAAGGACTTGACAACTAACAATACGATCCTAGGCATCCGAGACAAGGACGGAAACTTAGATAGGACAACAAACAAGATAGCACAACACTTTCAGGACTACTATAATAATCTGTATAACTTACCCACGTCACATAAGCCACCTGACCTTAAGGGTCATAGACATCAGATAATCAAGGACTTCATTAAAGATTCTGACCTACCCTCTCTACAGATAGAGGACTCCTCTGACTTGGACAAGCCCATAGACCAATCAGAGATTAAGCTGGCCATAGAGGAATTAAATGCCGGTAAGAGTCCTGGACCGGACGGCTATACCGCCATATACTACAAGACTTTTGCAGACATACTGACCCCTCATCTACAAACAGCCTTGAACTCTCTTGCAGATGGACGACCAGTATCCCCCGACTTCTTGTCAGCCAACATCGCTGTGATTCCTAAACCCGACAAAGACCTGACACAATGCGCCAGTTATAGACCGATCTCGTTACTAAACCTAGACGTAAAACTCATGGCAAAAAAATTCTAGCTACAAGACTGAAACCCCTACTGCACAAATTGATTGGACCAAACCAAGCAGGCTTCATGCCAGGAAGAGAGGCTGTCACAAAAGTTCTTAACCTGATCCACGCAGCCCATGAGCGAAAGATTGAGGGTCTTCTCCTGTCTACTGACGCTGAGAAGGCCTTCGATCGAGTAGCCTGGGACTACATGTTCGCAACCTGTAGACATATAGGATTGGGCCCAGGGATGCTTAATTGGATCTCCTCCTTATACCAGAACCCTTCTGCTAGACTAAAAATTAACGGTACCCTTTCAAATAAAGTAGACATAAAAAATGGAACTAGACAGGGGTGCCCCCTATCGCCTATACTTTTCATCATCACACTGGAACCATTCATAAGGAAGATCATGGCAAATAGCTCCATACACGGCTTCAGGGTGGCGGGAAGGGAGTACAAAATAGCAGCCTATGCAGATGACCTGGCTTTTTTCCTGACAGATCCCCACATTTCGATCCCCTCCCTCATGAAAGAGTTTAACTCCTATGGCTATGTGTCCAATCTTAAGATAAACTACACCAAGTCGGAAGCTCTAAATGTCACGCTCCCAGGGACCGCACTTAGGGCCACTATGGACAATAGCCCCTTTAGGTGGGTTACCAAGGCGGTCAGGTATCTGGGAGTCTGGCTGACTCCCAAGCTGACTGATATCTTTACGCACAACTTTACACCACTCCTCAAATTGATCGGAGATGACCTTAGCCGTTGGCACACCAAACTCTTCTCCTGGTTTGGCAGAGCAGCCATTTGCAAAATGGTTGTTCTGCCAAAAGTGTTATACCTACTACGTACACTACCAATTAAAATCCCGCAAAGTTTCTTCAGATCACTCCAAGCAACACAAATGAGATTCATATGGGCCCACAAAACACCCCGTATCAAATTCTCACTACTCACGAGAACTAAAGCACAGGGAGGTCTGGGCGTTCCAGACTACAAAACATACTATCATGCCACACACATTGCCAGAATCCTGGACTGGCACTGTCATGCGGAGCTGAAGGATTGGGTACCACTTGAGAATGAGTTCAGCCCGATTCCGATTAAGTACCCAATAGAACTGAAAAAACACCCACTCGTTGGAACCTCCCTAGGCATTTTCCATCTTCTAGCCAAACAAAATAAATCATTCCACTCGACAGGCCCCCTGACCCCACTGTTAAACAACCCCGACTTCCCTCCGGGTATAGGTAATAGAAATCTTCAACGAGATGACAAAGACTTGCCACTCCTCGCCACACAGTGTTTTACCAGAGGGGCTATCAAGGACTTCTCAGACCTTAAAGTAGACAACAACATACCCTCTTTACCTCTATGGACATACTTTCAGATACGCACATATGCACACAACCGTACTAGGAAGGAACATTTCACCAGAGACCTCACAGTCATGGAGTCGGTGTGCCTTAAAGGGGAGAAAGTACCCAAAACTACCTCAACGGCCTATGGGTGGCTGCAGCACGAGGACACCCCCACGAGAGACAGGTTCAGAGAGAGATGGTCGGATGCCTTGGGCATGGATATCACAGATACACAATGGGAGAGTGCTTGCATATTGGCGCACAAAGGCTCTATCAGTACAAGGGCACAAGAAACGGCCTACAAGATTCTCACTCATTGGTATGCAACCCCAGTGAAGATTCACAAATGGTTCCCGCAGTCTAGCGATATGTGTTGGAGGTGCGGTAAAGAAAAGGGCAACCTTATACATATTTGGTGGCACTGTGAGAAGTTGACACCCTTCTGGAATGCTGTGATAGATTTGATATACCAGATCACGGAGACCAGGCTTGTCTTGAACGCAGCAAACTGCCTTCTACATATTTCTAATTTCTCCATAAGCAAATATAAAAACTGTCTATCCAAATACCTGCTGATAGCAGCTAACTCAATCATTCCACTCTGTTGGAAATCCACTTTGGTCCCAACGGTGAAGGATTGGCTCCATAAAATCTCTCACATATGTGAGATGGAGGACACAAAAGCACAACCTGAGGAAAGGGCTGAACGTTATCTCAAGACCTGGTCTCCCTGGTTTAATTACAGACTCACCCAAGAATATATAGCACTAACTGTGTAGGTTTGAAAGACCAGGTACACACAATATAGCTGTTTGGTCCATAGGTGGATAACACTGACCCACCGTAACTTTACGAATACTACTGGATACAGGTAGAGAAATTAACTAGCTCTAGATATTTTTACTGGATTCTCACTTAACCGCTGGCACAGGATAGCTCTTTGTTTCTCTCTCTCTACTACTTCTATTTCCCCTCTCTAGTACTCTGACTATTTCTAAATCTTACCTCCCCCCCCCCCCCGAGTAAATTTCCCCATTGATTTTTGGGAAGCGGCTACAGCCTCTAAGCCGCACAAATCGAGCCTCACTCAGTCAGCTTTAGCCAGATATTATAGTTTAAAGTTGCAGAATGTTCTAAAGTTATCGTCTGAGGTAATCAACCAATCACTCTACTGCAATGTTAATATTCATCTTGATAATGTACTCCTGTTGAATCATTTGTATTCTGTTTAATTCTTAATAAAGCTTTTCAATGAGAAAAAAAAGATGCTGATAACCGCCATTACAAGTAAAAAATAAAAAATATGCTTTTCAATGATAAAAAAAATATGCATAAAGCTTCATGATATGCCAGCATACACCAGACTAACCAAACCCAAACTAATTTACTTATCTCTAGTCATCAACTCACTAGGCGGTGAAGTCAGT
This sequence comes from Lithobates sylvaticus, assembly GCA_028564925.1. Taxonomy (NCBI): domain Eukaryota; kingdom Metazoa; phylum Chordata; class Amphibia; order Anura; family Ranidae; genus Lithobates; species Lithobates sylvaticus. Next base: position 161,447,325 of record CM053032.1, read on the forward strand.
AAACCTGCAACTTTAAAGGTCAGGTTATAACAGCCATATTTCTACATTTTCTACATTCACGGGTTCCTAGTATGATCTTTGCATGTTTCTGGAAGATGCATTTCACTTGGCATTGGAACAAAAGGCAGAGGAATTTGGGAAATTTTGGCTACAAACTCAATATTATTTCCAGGAAGAGACATTTGAATATTTATGAAAGTTATAGAAAATCATTCCTGGTGGCAGACTAAAACAAAAAGGTGATTTTACACCTTTAATATTAATATGAGTTGTAAATTAAAAACAAAACATGTAAATTGCAATTACTTATATTATATTAAAGAACAATTCCAAACAAGTGAGACCAATCAGTGAGCTTTTAATGCTAGCCTGCACATTGAAACTGTGCTAAAATCAGAAAATTCACTCAACGGGTTGATTCCCTGAAGGATCCATGAGTCCAATGATATCACGTGGAAGTAAAAATAAAAAAAATTTAGTTTCATTTGTAAGTGAATGGTTACTCAATGTCACTGTATTCGCTAAACTAAGAAACATTTCTCTTTACATCCTAAAATCAACCTAAATCTCAGTTCATCTTTAAGTGTTATTAAGGTTTTATATTGTAAAGTGCTGCGTAAACTGTTGGCGCTATATAAAACCTGTAATAAATAAATAAGTGTAAGTGCAGCCTAAGTGCAGCCTAATTGCAGCCATAAATAAAAAGCAGAAAAATCAGAACAAGGGACATAACTTACAGTCAATGGTATTTGTTCTTTGTGCTGATGCCTCTTCTTTTAGTTAAAATCCTCCTCTATCCATGCCACCCCACCCATCCCCACCCCCAGCATTGTAATCTTTTGGCATGGCAAGGGTAATACAACTAAGGAAGGTATTTGTCACAGGCTCTGATCAAGAGAAACCAAATATTCCCTCTGTTTCTGCCCAGCTGCTTTATTCATTGAAGCTGTACTACAGCCTCTATGAATGAAATGTTATCTATGAATGGAGGAGGAAGACCTAATAATCATCCCCCCGTCCTCCATTCTTAGATCCTGTTACATCCATAGAAACTGTAGTACAGCTTCTTTGACTAGAGCAGCTGGGCGAAAATAGATGGCATAGTTGGGCTCTCTTGAATCTCTTGTAGATTACCGTGGTGTGGGGGGGAGGAGGGGGCATGGATGAAGGAGGATTTCAACTAAAAGAAGAGGCTTTGGCAAAAGGGGCACATCCAACTGACTGTAATTATATATCCCTATATTATAATTATCCCTATATATTATCCCTATAATTATCCCTATAACTATAATTATTTATTATATATCCCTGCTATTCAGATTTTTCAGTTTTTTTATTTTGGCTTCACTTATGCTGGGTACACACAGGAAGTTTTTTTTGTTCAACCCAGTGGACTGAACAGAAATTACTTTACAGGCCGCCGTACTACCATAATCTATATTAGTGTGCCGATCTCCCAGATGAGCTATAGTGCCCCCCCCCCACCAGAACACATACAGTAGATTATGCTCATTTGAAAGAAGCCGATCATGAGACCGGCTTCTTTCAGATGAGAAGCTGCACAAATGGGTCGAAAGTCGTCCAGTTCCTGCTGAAACAACCATTTTTGGCCAATTTTTTGGCACGTGTGTACCCAGCTTTTGGCTTTAAAAGGTTTGTTTTTACAGAAAAAAATTTAAAAGTAGACTAACACTGACCCCCACCCCCACCACCACCAGTCCCCTCTATATTTATTTCTGGGGATGCTAAGCTGTCGGCATCCCTGCAGCCACTCCAGCAGTCTGGGGATTTCAAATCCCTGCTCTTCTCCTTCTTCTCCATCAACCCCTACAAGGCAGACCAGATGGATTCTGAGTAGTCAGCGCTGTTACATTTAAAACAATAATGTGGCTCTCCAAAGGTGAGCAAATAAAAAATCGTATCCGAATGTGGACCTATGAAGTCTAAAGTATAAATGAGTGTACGATAAATAAACAATCAATAACGTGAATATGTTAATGATAAGTGAAAAAATGAAATAAAAAAGAACACTGTTCAAAACAAATCAAAGTTTATGGATAAACACTGTGAGATAATCCATCATGAGAAATTTATTAAGTGCATAAAAAAGTCTGCGTGTTTTTCAAAGTGAATGAAAACTTGATCTTTAGGTGCAGTCAACAAATGATAAGGTTTGACACGCTTACCAGAGATCGTGGACTCATATACTGTACTGCATGTCAAACAGGCAGTCATTAGGGAGTACCTCCATGAGAACCAGCAGGGAAAGGTCGATGTTTAGAGGATGAGCCCAATCCGGTATTGAGAGAAAGGTTCCAACATCAAAATGCAGGCTTCAGACTGTGTGGTGGACCTCTTCAGATTTTAAAGTGATCCACGGTGGTAGGTATAAAAAAACAAAACAACCGCACATAGTATAACACTGTATGGTAGGTTTAATTTTAAAAAGGGGGTGTAAAATTACAAAAAAAATCCAATAAAAACACGCTAGTATCCTTCAGTTGTATAAGTAGTTTGCAATGACTCCACGAGTGTCACCCGATGCGTTTCGTCCTATTGGACACCATCTGGGGTGTGAGGGCTAAACATCGACCTTTCCCTGCTGGTTCCCATGGAGGGACTCCCTCATGACTTCCTGTTCCTGTACAGTATATGAGTCCACCATATCTGGTAAGCGTGCCAACCTTATCATTTGTTGACTGCACCTAAAGATTTGAAAAACACAGAGACTTTTTTATCCACTTAATTAATTTCTCATGATGGATTATCCCATGATGTTTATCCATGAACTTTGATTTGTTTTGAACAGTGTTCTTTTTTATTCTTTTTATTTCATTTTTTCACTTATCATTACCATTTTCACATCATTGATTGTTTATTATACACTCATTTATACTTTGGACTTCATAGGTTCCCATCCGGATACAATTTTTTATTTGTTCACATTTGGAGCACCACATTATTGTTTTTATCTATTTTTTCCACTATATGTCTAGTGGAGTGTTGGCAGCTAAAGGCCCCTTCACACGGGGCTGTCCGTTTTTACTACTTCGCTTGCTCAGCGGGGATCGCTCCATTTATCCCCGCTGAGCCGGCGGATGATAAGTTCATCTCTGCACTCTGTGCAGGGACGGACCTGTCAGAGATTCCTTTCTCCACTATGGGGGGATCGGATGATTACAGACTGCTTGTCCGTTTTCATCCGATTCGCCAGACAGATGGAAAATAGGACATCCATTCGTCTGGATTTTGCAGAGCGGATCAGATCGGGACAGATCGGATGTCAGCAGACATGTCACCGCTGACCTCCGACGCTCCATAGAGCTGTATTGAGCGACCGTTGATATCCGCCTGAAAAAACTGACAGGCAGATCTGAATGGTCCGCATGTGTGAAAGGGGGCTAACAGTTTCTATGCACAATTTTCTATTTTTTCAGTGCTGTTACATTGACATGCTGATAAAGAAGGGGGAAAGAGCAGAGATTTAAAATTCCTTTTAAGCTGTGGGGTTGCTGATGGACCGGCAACCCCAGGGGTAAGTACAGCGTGGATGGGGAAGGTGGGGAGGGTGTGCAGTGTAAGTTAGTTAATGCACACATTTGGATGGTAAAACGTCAGTCCAAATATCATTTTTGGTGGTTCAGGGTACATATATCTGTTTCTGCTGTTTCCTTGGCACCCTTAGCTTAACAGTGAAAAGTGTTAATACAGTTCAAATAGTTTTACTGTTTGACAGTGTTAACCCTTTCCCTGCCCTTTAACTGATTCAATTTATCCATGATTTTTTTCTGTATATAGTATGTTGCTTCCTTTTGTAAAAATACAGCTGTTACCGTTTGGATGTCAGTACATATCCTTGTTTAGTGAACTTCTCTACTGACTGTAGGTTACATTTTAGAGTAGGAACATGTGGTACATCTTTTTTTTATTGCCATTAAGTTTTTATTGAGTATAAAGGGTGGTACAGTAAAATTGCAGATGAAATATATGCAAAGATGATACATGCATTTAACCACCGTATGAGAACATGAAGGAAATCCACAGTACTTGTAACAAGATTAACAAGCTAATATTGATGGTACACCAGTTATGTCAAAGGGTTGGAAAGGAGAGGTCAAAATGGTGAAAGAAAAAGGGGTTCTCAAATAAAGTAAGTGAATTAACAGCATATAAACATACAGTGTATAAACACCCATTACTGTACATACACTTTTTATGTACCATATGGTACATCTTTGATAGATATCTTTCTGGTGACTGTTTAAGAAGAAGGTAGTATAGATAACCTTCCCCTATTCTGTCGTTATTTTCAATGGTAATTTGACTTGTAGCTCCAAAGTCAATGTATCATGTGAAAAATTATGCTATGCCCTTTTGGAATTTACACTCTCAGAATCTGAAGTTTCTTCTGTTTTGTTGTTTAAAGGATAAGTTCACCTTTGGAACATGTAACCTGCCCCACCCTTTTTTTAGGGCGGAACATGTAACGTGTTCCAACATCTACACCTAGCATGGCTGATCTTCCCATCCTTGTGACAGTAGATGGGGGGATCCTCTCCTTACACCCACTGTCACAATTTGAAAGCGGAGTGCCAAAAGTGTAGCAATTCAAAAGGTTATATAAGTCTATTTATTATCAAGTTCTTTGGGGATAAACCAGGAGTATTTAACAATACCTCCAATAACGTTTTTAATTTATCAGGGCAACCAGAGTGGGAATACATAAGGCACTTAAGGGTATGGGATTGTGGCTCAGGGACACCACTGACTGTAAGATCCACACTTTACAGAGTTTCCTTACCCAACCTTGCACAGTCCCGATCTGACAGTCCAGATGCAGGACTGCTGCATAGGCAGGAAGAGGAGCTAGGGGGGATAGAGAGAGCACAGCCAGCACCTTCTCCTGGCTCTCTTCTGCTCTCCAGATTTGGCTTGTCACTTCCTGTGCTAAATTGACAGAAGTAGTGATGTTGCTGTCACTAATCCTGTCAGCTTGTAGTGACATGAACTCTCCTCCACCCCACATGATACCAGTACCCAGGGTAGCCACCTTTCCTGCCCCCCACCCCTGTCCTGTCTCTGCCCGTAACAAACACATTTTATCATTTTATATAGCTTTAGATGGGTGTGATGGACTTGTAGTAAAATACAGAGTTGGGAGAGTTGGGAGAGTCACGCTGTCACATTTAGAAGACTCAAATATACAGACTGAAGAGCAATTTCTGACTGATCCTCCACCATAACACCCACATCAGTCTCCCAGTTCTCTGATGCCCAAGGATAGCCCTCCAAATGGGTACATAAATGTAAAGCATAAGATCAAAAGATAATCTTTTAGTTGAAAAAAAGTTAAAAATTCAAATGTATTTTCCTACCCAACTCAATGTATATTATTTAATCTATGTGAAAGTTATAATCTCCAAACAATGGTAAATGAGGTGTGTCTATTAAATAATGAGACTGTGATCCCCCCTAGTAAACAAAGCAGTCAGAACCGGTTTTAACTGCATGTGTGGTGACGTTGAACATGTTTGAACCTGCATGACAAGCAGCAACACTCTATGACGTTCAGTTGATTGTAAGTCGCCATTTAGTTTTGTTGTGTTTTCTGATGAGTGCTGAAAAAATGCTAAGTTTAAAGGTTGAACAACATGTCAATTAGAATTTTTTTGTAAAATTGCACAAAACACCAACAGAATGTTTTCAAATGCCTACTACAGATTATGGGAACGACGGTGTGTCTCGTGTGCATGTGTTTGAGTGGCACAAAATATTCAGCGAGGGACGTGAGAATGAATTCCCAAAAGTTAAATCAGTGCTTAAAGGGACACATTCTGAGTCAATTGATGCTGTAAAGAAGAAAATGGCGGATGTGTTGAAACAGCTGATATAAATTAAGTTTCTTAATGCCCTCGACCAGTGGAAAATAAGACTGCAGCAATGTATTAGTCAAAATGCGGAATATATTGAAGGGGACAAGCATTTAATTTGTAATACATATAAATAAAGGTGAGTTATTTTTTCAGTCTAGTTATTTAATAGATACACCTTGTATACATGTATATCTGAAAATTGATCAATCCTGATGTACTGGCTGCCTATCTCATTTCTTGAGGTCCTAAAATGCCAGAACAGTACAAATACCCCCAGATGACCCCTTTTTGCAAAGTAGACAGTTTATGGTATTTAATAAGGATGGGCCCGGTGCTCGATTCGAACCCACGTTCGAATCGAGCACCGGGCGTTCGCTCGCTCGGGGAGCCCAGAACTATTTGGGCCGTTCGCATCACATTCGTGTGATGCGAGCGGCCCCGCAATGCATTGCGGCCGGCGCGGCCGGCGCAGTGCATTGTTGGCTGATGATTGGCCAAGCATGGACTGTGACCCCGCATGCTTGGCCAATCACAGCGCCGGAAACTAGGAGAGCAATAATTGGCTACAGGCAGGACGCCTGTAGCCAATTAAAGCTCAGGGGCTTTAGTACACGCCCCACCATTTAAAAGGCCGCCACGCCGTCGGCCCCGGTCACATGAGTTCCGGCTTTAGGAGAGATCAGTCTGCTGATTCTGTCTTTGCTTGATTCATTGCTACAGAAAGATTTGCTCTTCTTTGCTAAACCATTGGCTATTTCTTTGCTAAACCATTGCTACCTAAGTCATTGATCGTTCATTGCTGCTGATTGCACAGTTAGTGTGTTATTAGCTGCTGCTGGGGATTAGTCTGGTGCGTACTTACTGTTAGTACAGTATTGCAGTAGTACCAACCGCAGTGCTGTTAGCACAGCATTGCACCCCAACAGCACCCATAGGACTTCTAGTGTGTTAGTGGCAGCAAACAGAGCTCCTATATTTTCTTCTCAGCAGCACCCATAGGACTTCTAGTATGTTAGTGGCATCACACAGAGCTCCCATATTTTCTTCCCAGAAGCACCCATAGGACTTCTAGTGTGTTAGTGGCATCACACAGAGCTCCTATATTTTCTTCCCAGAAGCACCCATAGGACTTCTAGTGTGTTAGTGGCATCACACAGAGCTCCTATATTTTCTTCCCAGAAGCACCCATAGGACTTCTAGTGTGTTAGTGGCATCACACAGAGCTCCCATATTTTCTTCCCAGAAGCACCCATAGGACTTCTAGTGTGTTAGTGACATCACACAGAGCTCCCATATTTTCTTCCCAGAAGCACCCATAGGACTTCTAGTGTGTTAGTGGCATCACACAGAGCTCCCATATTTTCTTCCCAGAAGCACCCATAGGACTTCTAGTGTGTTAGTGGCATCACACAGAGCTCCTATATTTTCTTCCCAGAAGCACCCATAGGACTTCTAGTGTGTTAGTGGCATCACACAGAGCTCCTATATTTTCTTCTCAGCAGCACCCATTTTTTATACTATATACACTACCGACTACAATGACTGGAAGACCGCCAAGGAGAGGCAGAGCGTGCCGAGGCAAGAACACAGGGCAGGCAGGCTCTGTTTCTAGAGACAACAGTGCTGGCCGTGGACATGGTCGTGCATCGTCATCAGCACATGGCCATGGGACACGCTTGTCTTTGTTTTCGGCAGCTGGACATGTGGAGCCGCATCATGCCGAAGGCTTGGTAGAATGGAAGCCCTCCTCATCCTCTCTCACCCAGGCTCAGGGTACTGGCAGAGCAGCTGCCAACACGTACTCAATGGCATCATCAGCCACCCCTTCCCTAGACCCACCATGTCCTCCTGAGGAGTCCCCCGAACTCTTTGAGCACAGTGTTGGGTACATGCTCCAGGAGGATGCCCAACGATTCGAAGGCTTGGATGATGATACCCAGCTTGAGGAAGGCAGTAGTGTGCGCGCAGAGAGAGGGGATGCTGAAGGACAGCAATCTGGCAGTACTGTTCCACCAGCTGCAGCTTACTGCCAGGTTTGCTCTAGTGGTGAAGAGGGAGGGGATGATGAGGTCACTGACTCCACGTGGGTGCCTGAAGGGAGAGAGGAGGAGGAGGAGGAGGATGTGGCGTCACATGTCCAACGAGGCAGGATGCCCCCTGGAGGCCAGCTAGAGGCCAGCACAGCAACTGTACCACACCGCAGAGCTCTGCCTGTGCAGGGCGCTGCCTCTGCACGTTATCACAAAAGTTCTTTGGTGTGGGCCTTTTTTGAGACGAGTGCATCAGATCGCACCACTGCTATTTGCAATATTTGTCTCAAGCGTATCTCGCGTGGCCAAAACATCAGCCGCTTGGGCACCACAAGCATGAGCAGACATATGTCGACCTGCCATGCAGCTCGTTGGCAAGCACACATAAAAGACCCACACCAAAGAACAAAGCGGACCTCTCCTTGCTCCTCATCAGCTGGGATCTCCATCCCCACTATATCTTCAGTCCTCTCTGAAAGCTGCTCTGAGAGGACTGAAGGTGTAGAATTAGGTGTGTCACAACCAAGTACTTGCAGTACACCGACGTCCGATTGTAGCAGGCAAATTTCCCTGCCCCAGCTGCTGGACCGTCGAAAGAAGTATACTCCCAGCCATCCACATGCCCAGCGGTTGAATGCTAGCTTGGCTAAATTGCTAGCACTTCAACTGCTGCCTTTTCAGTTGGTAGACTCCTCCCCCTTCCGTGAGTTTGTTCAATGTGCGGTTCCTCAGTGGCAGGTTCCCAAACGCCACTTTTTCTCACGGAAGGCGATTCCGTCTCTCTACCGGCATGTGGAAGGCAATGTCCATGCCTCGCTGGACAGGGCGGTCAGCGGTAAGGCACATTGAGTTGTTTTCACCCCAGGTAGCGCAGTGTTTTCCACATTTTCATTTTTCCTTTCTGACACTTTTATCACTGCTGCCACCCAGTGACATCATTATGGATGTCTTTTAATATAGGACCTCTAGGTCCTTGAACACTAACGGTGTTTTTGTCACTACCAATGTAGATACTGAATTGAGCGGATTATTTCTTAGGCTCAAAAACGTTATGACCACTGAGGTTCATCTGCAGTGGGACATAGCGTTTTTAGAACAGTATACTAAGGAACGTATGGTTCCGAGAGGTTTGAGATGGGATGTATCCCCCCCAACAGGGAGACACTGATCTGGAGTCTTGGTCCCGGTATTTTAACGATGCCGGGATCAAGCTCAATGGCTTTTTAGTAGAACGGAAACAAGCCCGACTTATAGCCATAGACCAGGAGATTAGAGATCTCAAAACCAAACTGACACCTCACAACGGTTCTCCCGAATATGTCACTCTTTCAACCAATCTTAAAAACTTTCTCGAAAAGGTAGAGAAAGACCAAAAAAATAAGAAACAGAAAAAGTATAACCGAGATCTGACCGATTATAAAAACAATCTAGTTTTCAATTGGCAGAAAAAGTTAATTACCAACAATGATATCCCTGCCAATGTTCCTTCCATGGATACAGCAGAACCGGTTATACTCCAGTCTGATCGGAGGTTAACTTATGAACCTCCATTACCCAACTCCCAGAGAGACATCAGGGATCATTTCTATACCTCTGTTGAACACACCCCTAATATGTATGCTCATAACAACCACAATCGAGGAAGACATACATCCAGGGGTAATAACCATCACACAAGGGGGAGAAAAAATCAGCAGAAAGGGAGTGGAGGCCCTCGCCACGCTGAGCAATACGGTACACCCTCTGCAGCTTGGCGTGACGACAGGAATTATTATTCCCAAAGTACACCGGTTAAAGATTATAATAGACATGTTCCATCTCAGGAGTATGGGAATCATGGGATGTATGGGGAGCAGTACCCATATAACAACCAGGGAAGAGATCCCATGAGAAATTCATACTCTCACAATTATAATTCTCAGTCCCGAGTGACTCCGCAGTCTTCAGGTTTTTACAGGGACCCCCCAGTTACCCTCCAAGTCCAAAACGAAGCGAGGCACCAGAGGGGGGTGGCGCCTCCAGAGGCAAAAGAAAAAGAGTTTAATTCCTATAGGTGCAGGCATTTATAATTTAAGTAAGGTTCAGCTTTCCGATGCAGAAACCCGGGTACTCGACAAGGGTTTAAAGTTTGTTCCACCGCGTCAATTGGACCGATTTTCTACCTTTGTTGACGTACAGAAATACATCCGAAAGCTGAACATTCAACAGCATTTTTTAACCGTACCATCCAATGATACTGGAAGTGTGATCCCCTCTTCCACTGTCCACTCCGGATTGTCTAATCCATCACTTTTCAACCCCCCAAACACTACGTCCCATTCAATTAATGTATTGAAGACGTTGGTTTTAAATGATTTAGAAGCTCTCCCAGTCAAAAAAGTACACCAGGATCCAGCCATTTCTTTGGGAATAAAATCCCTCTGTAAAAACAAAAATATCATTGTACGCCCCGCGGACAAGGGAGGTGGGATCGTGGTACTTGATCGGGAAGATTATAACAGGGAGATGCTGAGACTTTTGGATGATCGTTCTACATACATCATTCTAAGTGGTGATCCTACTGTGAAATATAAGAAGGCTTTGATTGAGGTGATTGAAGAAGGTTTTTCTCTGAGTGTGATCAATCGGAAAGAGAAGGATTTTCTTGTTCCATTGGCCCCCAGGATTCCCATCATATACTATCTTCCGAAGGTCCACAAATGTCCTACCAATCCTCCAGGCCGCCCTATCGTGAGTGGCATCGATTCCGTGACCTCGAGGATTGGTAGGTACATTGACTTCTACCTACAGCCATTGGTTAGACTCGCTCCTTCGTATCTTAAGGATACTAAAGATGCCATTCGGTTGATTGAATCCGTTGAGTACCAGGAGGGCCTCATTATGGTTACAGCGGATGTTTCCGCTTTGTACACTTGTATTTCCCATCAATTGGGCATTGCCGCAGTTGAGTTTTATTTATCCCGACATTCATCCCTCTCTCTGATCCAGAGGAATTTTATCTTAGATCTATTAAAATTTGCCACGGAGCACAATTACTTTTGGTTTCAGGGCATTTTTTATTCCCAGATCAAGGGAGTGGCCATGGGGGCGAAATATGCCCCAGTGTGGCCAATCTTTTCATGGCCCAGTGGGAGGAGGACGTTGTCTATGCCCTCGGACGACCCGAACTGGTCCTTTGGGCCAGGTAAATAGATGACGTCCTCCTCCTATGGAAGGGGGATATGTCTTCTTTGGAAGACTTCATGACCACCCTCAACCGCAATGACCGGGGGATAGTTCTCAGCTATGAGGCTAGTCCTACGAATATACATTTTTTGGACCTGGAGATTGAGGCCACCGCTCGAGGTTTTGAATTCAAGACCTATTTCAAACCTACCGACAGGAACGGTTACATTCCTGTCGAGAGTTGTCATCATGAGCGCTGGCTTAAATCTGTTCCTCGAGGACAATTCCTCCGACTTCGGAGGAATTGCACGACAGACTCCGCCTTTTTCCAACAATGCCAGGTCCTCAAACAAAGGTTTGTTGAAAAGGGATACTGTCCTGGCACCCTTGATGCTGACATTGAGTCCGTGTCAAGGGTTAATAGAAACACTTTATTGGTTGACCATTCTAAGCCCCCTGGAGATAACAAATTCAGGTGGTCTTTTTTCACCTCTTTTTCGACCCAACACAAGGAAGTCAAGAAAATTTTGGCCAGACACTGGAAGGTCTTGCGTAGCGATCGAGTTTTGGGACCTTCTCTCCCCGAACGGGCGGGCATCATTTTCAGGGGTGCCCGTTCCATTCGAGGCGACATCGCTCCCAATGTCGTAGACCCTCCCAAAGTGGTTTCATTTTTCCAACAATGTAGTGGCTACTTTCCATGTAGGAAATGCAACGTCTGCCTACACAATACATTGGGAAGACGAATGACAAACAGTGTCAGGGAAATACCGTGCCTCACCGCCGGGTTTCAGGGTTGCGCACGCGTGGTAGAGCAGCGCAACGATTAGTACAGGTACGCCGGGTAGCGGGTGCGCATGCGCGGGTCCGTGGCACTCGGGTATCTGACACAGCCCAGCCAGTGCGGCTCACCGCTGTGCGCGGCGCTGACAGAAGACGAGTGCGCATGCGCACTCGTCCGGGTATCCCACCTGACCACTCACCTGACCTATAAAAGGCTTCCCTTGTTTGCTCACAAATTGCTGGTTTGTTGTCTCTTCCTGAGTCCTGGCTCCAGTCCTTGTATCCTGTATCCTGTATCCAGTACCCTATACCCTGCACCTGCTTGACTACCTGTGCCGACCCGGAATCTGTCTGACCACCGCTGCCGTTACTTACCTGTGTTTGACCCCTGGCTTGCTTCCTTGATACTTTTGCTGCCTGATCTCCTGTGCTTGACCCTCGGCCTGCCTACTGGACATTCTCTGAGTTACTTACCTGTGTTTGACCCCTGGCTTGCTTCCTGGATACTTCTGCTGCCTGATCACCTGTGCTTGACCCTCGGCCTGCCTACTGGACATTCTCTGAGTCACTTACCTGTGTTTGACCCCTGGCTTGCTTCCTGGATACTTCTGCTGCCTGATCACCTGTGCTTGACCCTCGGCCTGCCTACTGGACATTCTCTGAGTTACATACCTGTGTTTGACCCCTGGCCTGCTTCCTGGATACTTCTGCTGCCTGATCACCTGTGTTTGACCCTCGGCCTGCCTACTGGACATTTTCTGATTTACTTACCTGTGTTTGACCCCTGGCTTGCTTCCTGGATACTTCTGCTGCCTGATCACCTGTGTTTGACCCTCGGCCTGCCTACTGGACATTCTCTGAGTTACTTACCTGTGTTTGACCCTGGCTTGCTTCCTGGATACTTCTGCTGCCTGATCACCTGTGTTTGACCCTCGGCCTGCATACTGGACAATCTCTGGTTCCTTGTGCTTGACCCCCTGCGCGGTGTTCTGGACTTTCAGTTCTCTCACGCTCCTGAGGGTCCTCCTCCAGCATATGTTCTGGTACCTCTATAACCTCTGCCTGATCACAGCCCTGCTAGGTGTCTACTTCCAGTGCAGCATCAGCCTCTCCTGGTCAACGTCGCTACTGCACACCACCTGCAACACTCCTGCTGGCAACCCGTGCATCTTTGTGCCCGGTGACCTCTGTACCCACTCCAGAGGCATCGTGCACCTAGTCGCAAGGGGAGCAGCTCTCAGCATATCGGCCCGGGTGAGTACCTGTGACAAACAGTTTTTCCTCCACAGTCACCTCACGTAACCATATTATGAAACACTTCACCACATGTGCCACCAAATTTATTGTGTATCTGATCACCTGCCCGTGTAAGTTACAGTACGTCGGACGTACCATTCGTACGTTTTCCATACGTGTTAACGAGCACTTGGCTAAAATTAAAAAGGGGTGCACGAAACACAGTGTTCCCCGCCATTACCGTGAACACCATAATAGAGACCCTACAGGGACCCAGTTTCAAGTGATTGATAAATTTGTCCCTCACTGGCGGGGCGATTCTTGCATACGAGGTGTCTCGAGATTGGAGACTTACTGGATCTACGAGTTGAAGTGCTACTCACCCTTTGGTATGAACGTTGAGTGGGACATCAACTGTTTCATTAACCGGGGGTGAGTGGCACTTCACTCATGTTAGATGTGTTTGGGCATATTCATTCAGGGATCCATTTAACTAATTTTTTCTCTTGATCTTATGACTTTGTGGTTTTGTTACGAGTCATAAAATCTTTTTTATATTAATGATGTCATCAGGTCTATTTCAATGTAACTCACATTTCCGTTTCACTATATTTCACATTATATTGTATACTGTATGTGAGATCGATTCATATATTTTATATATATATATATATATATTTTTCCCCCTTTTTTCTTAATGGGTAGTCTTGCTTAGGCGTTTTTGGTGCACCGCAAGGGACCGAGTATGCCTACGGTATATGACTTCCCGTTTACTATACGCTTCCATCCATCCATTTCCCCTTTGTTAGACTTTTAGTTAGATAAGCCGTGGTCCGAGCGCACGTTAATTGAGGAGCTGCACAACCTACTATACGCTTAAGATTTCCGATCTAGTGCTTCCCATATGTGCGCAGACGCGCACGGGGTGTTTTCCTGTGTTCCAGTCACTCAGCGTGATGACGCTACTGCGCACTGACGGTGCCCATTCATACACGATGCGACGCTGTTTACATCTTCACAGGATGTGACGTCACGCCGGTAGCCACCTCTGACAGGATGTTGTCTGCGTTGCGCATGGTCCGATTATGCGTTCCATCCACGCAGCGTGATGACGCCACTGCGCACCAACGGTGTCCACCCACATTGGATGTTGTTTACATCCATATAGGATGTGACGTTCCGTTGGAAGTCAAACGGGATAGGAAGCTTGCGCCCTTCCTCCTTCCGGGTTTATCCGTGTATTTACATACACGCCGGCTTTCTTTCTTTAGGGGATCGAGTAGTCTATGGCGGCCCCGAGTGTCGGGGGGTCTCTTGGGGGACCGTATGTTCCACCTGCTCACTCTGGATTGATGTCATGTAGGTGATCTATTGCGAGCACCGTTGTATTTCCATTTGTTTATATTTTGGGAGGTCAACCTGTCAAATTTACCTGTCATGACAGCCTCTGTGATTCGTTGATGTCTGTGGCGGGAATTTCGGTCTCAGCCGTTGATTGGTTCATACACTTTGGGCATCAGACTGGCCCAACAGTGGGGGTCACCCTTTCCAGATATAATGTCATCTTTAGGCACATTGATATATTGTTTATATGATCTATCTCACATCCAGGTTGTACCTTGACAATGTACATAACATTGTGTTTTATGATTGTTAAACCATTCATACTTATTGTATTTGGATTATATGGACATTTTCCCCCTATCCCACTTGGCTCGGACCGGAGGTGTGCACTTCCTGTTTCGGACCAGGTGGGTGGGGCTATGTTAGTCCTGTGTCCATAAATTGTTTTTGGCAGTGTGGGGAGGTCAGAGATACGCCCCAGTAGAAGACCGATAGTGTCGAAACGCGTCGGGCCAGCTGTCTCATACTTTCCACATTGCCGACCCATTTTATATTACTATCTCGAGATTTTTTTTTATTTTTGATTTGTCACATGCCAATGTGAATACATTTTTTTATACTTTTTGACCTGCACTATTGGAGTTGTCTCCATTTTTTTCCTCCTTTTTCCCCGGTTCGTGGGATCACTTCCCTTTGGATTATCTGGTCATCGGAGGTCCACTGGTCGCTGTGTACACCGATTGGTCCATTGGCCGCCTTGCATGCTGTTTGGTTCCTGACTGCCGGGGTTTTCATCTGCTCCATCTTGCACTCACTGATGCAAGAATTTCAACATTTAAGCCTGCTTGATACAAATACCGTACGGTAGCTGTATCCAACATCTCTGGTAAGAGTATCCATTGCTTTTCCTTAACATCAGACAAGCCGTTCCTTACCTGTGGTTGTTCATTTTCCCCTGCCCCTGAGTCAATCCGAGGGATTTATCTGGGGTTACCAGCACTTATATGAACTTTGTACACATTTATTTTTTGAATTGGGATTCATCATTGATCCAGCTCACGTCATTTTCTGGGTCAATCACCATCAGTACTGACATCTCATGTTTATGATTGTTAATGTTCATGTTTACTATGGGAATGTTATAATATACATTTCATTTATGTTATCACCTTTCACATAATTTATATGTTTTAGCGCTAAATTTTTCTGTTCACAGGTGCATATTACCGCTGACTCATGGTCCAGCAGGCATGGACAGGGACGTTATCTTTCTTTCACGGCCCATTGGGTCACTCTATTGGCAGCTGGGAGGGATGCAGGACAAGGTGCAGTAGTGTTGGAGGTTGTTCCGCCACCTCGCCTCCAAAATGCTACTACTGGTTGTGACACACCTCTCTCCTCCACCCCCTCCTCTTCTTCTTCCTCCAGTGCTCTGTCCTCGGAACCAGCGGTGCTCCATAGGCGTACAAGGGGCTACGCGAGTATGCAGGCAAAAAGATGCCATGCCATGCTTGCGCTGGTGTGTTTGGGGGACAGGAGCCACACTGGGCCAGAGGTTCTGGCAGCTCTGCAGGGGCAGGCCAAGAGGTGGTTGACGCCACGCCAGCTTAAGCCAGGAATGGTCGTTTCTGACAATGGCACCAACCTCCTCTCTGCCCTGCGACAGGGGCAGATCACCCATGTGCCCTGTATGGCTCACGTCCTCAACCTGGTGGTGCAGCGGTTCTTGGGCAGGTTCCCAGGCTTACAGGATGTCCTGAGGCAGGCCAGGAAAGTCTGTGTGCATTTCCGCCGATCTTATAATGCCAGTGCTCGGCTGACTGAGCTGCAAAAGGAGCTGAACCTGCCCAAGAACCGCCTAATATGTGACATGCCCACCAGGTGGAACTCAACGTTGGCCATGCTGCAGCGACTGCACACGCAGCAGAGGGCCATCAATGAGTACCTTGCGACTACGGCACCAGGACAGGGACAGAGGAGCTTGGCTTTTTTTCCCCACGCCAGTGGAGCATGATCAGGGATGCATGCACTGTCCTCTCACCATTTGAGGAGGCCACGAGGATGGTGAGCAGTGACAGTGCATGCATCAGTGACACTGTACCTCTTGTCCACCTGTTGGAGCATACGCTGCGTGGGATAATGGACAGGGCACTTGAGGCAGAACAGAGGCAGGAAGAGGAGGACTTCCTTGCCTCTCAAGGCCCCCTTTATCCAGACAGTGTTCCTTCTGTCCCACCCATCACACAGGAAGAAGATGAGGAGGAGGAGGAGGAGGAGGAGGAGGATTGTGTGAGCATGGAGGTGGAGCCTGGCACTCAGCATCAGCAGCAGCAGTCTTTTAGGGATGATGTACAGTCCCAACAAACCAGTGGACTTGTACGTGGCTGGGAGGAGGTGGCTGGCGATCATGTCATCCTCAGTGACCCAGAAGACTCTGGACCGAATGCCTCAGCTAACCTACGCTGCATGGCCTCCCTGATCCTGCAAAGCCTGCGGAAGGATCCTCGTGTTCTTCGGATCAAGGAGAGGGACCATTACTGGCTGGCCACTCTCCTTGATCCACGGTACAAGGGTAAGGTTGCGGACCTTATCTTGCCGTCGCAGAGGGAGCAGAGGATGAGACATCTCAGGGAGGCTTTGCAGAAAGGTCTGTGCAACGCGTTCCCAGAAACTGGGAGGTTACAAACTCCTGGTCCTGGACGACGAGTTGCTGAGGCTTCGGTCAGTAGCAGAAGGAGCGGTGGGGAAGGTGGACGTCTGACCGATGCGTTCAGACAATTTTTTAGTCCGCAGCCCCAAGGTATGATCGGTTCCAGCAACCATCGCCAGCGTCTGATATACATGGTGCAGGAATACCTAGGGGCAAGGTCAGACTTGGACACCTTTCCCACCGAAAATCCTCTGGCTTACTGGGTCCTGAGGATGGATCACTGGCCAGAGCTTGCACAGTATGCAATTGAGCTACTGGCCTGTCCTGCATCCAGCGTTCTTTCCGAACGCACATTCAGTGCTGCTGGAGGATTTGTCACCGATCATAGGGTGCGCCTGTCCACCGACTCGGTTGATCGACTGACCTTCATAAAAATGAATCAGTATTGGATCACCACCAGCTACCAGGCACCTGAAGCGGATATAACGGAATAATTTATAATGTCACATCCCTTCAAGACTGCCTATGCTGATGCTGAGTGATTGTCCTGTTATGTTCACTGACTATCCTCCTCCTCCTCCTCAATGATCCATGCCACACACCAGTGCCTAAGGAACAATTTTTCAGCCCCTGTATAACAGGGGCGTGTACTTACAATTTTTTTTAAAAATGCTTCGCAACAGGTGTGACTGCTGTGCTCCAAGTACAGTATCTGTGAGGGGTTGCGGTGTTGTGGCACCAGAACCAGTGCCTAAGGCACAATTTTTCAGCTCCTGTTGGGGCGTGTAATTACAATTTTTAGGCAATGCTTTGCAACAGGTCTCATTGCTGTGCTCAGAGTACAGTATCTGTGAGGGGTTGCAGTGTTGTGGCACCAGCACCAGTGCCTAAGGCACAATTTTTCAGCCCCTGTATAACAGGGGCGTGTAATTACAATTTTTTAAAAAGATGCTTCGCAACAGGTGTGACTGCTGTGCTCCAAGTACAGTATCTGTGAGGGGTTGCAGTGTTGTGGCACCAGCACCAGTGCCTAAGGCACAATTTTTCAGCCCCTGTTGGGGCGTGTAATTACAATTTTTAGGCAATGCTTTGCAACAGGTCTCATTGCTGTGCTCAGAGTACAGTATCTGTGAGGGGTTGCAGTGTTGTAGCACCAGCACCAGTGCCTAAGGCACAATTTTTCAGCCCCTGTATAACAGGGGCGTGTAATTACAATTTTTTAAAAAGATGCTTCGCAACAGGTGTGACTGCTGTGCTCCAAGTACAGTATCTGTGAGGGGTTGCAGTGTTGTGGCACCAGCGCCTAAGGCACAATTTTTCAGCCCCTGTTGGGACGTGTAATTACAATTTTTAGGCAATGCTTTGCAACAGTTCTCATTGCTGTGCTAAGAGTACAGTATCTGTGAGGGGTTGCAGTGTTGTGGCACCAGCACCAATGCCTAAGGCAGAATTTTTCAGCCCCTGTTTAATAGGGGCGTGTAATTACAAATCTTGATCTAATAGTTCACAGCAGGGCCCATTCCTGCGCCCACCAAGAGGAACTATGAGGGCCTACAGTCTTGTGGCAACACCGTCCACCACCACCGCCAAAGGCCCAATTTTTCTGCCGGTTCAACAGGTGCATGCAAGTACAAATCTTGATCTATTAACTCACAGCAGGGCCCATTCCTGTGCCCACCAGTCTTGTGGCTACACCAACATCTAATAGGGCAAATTTCTGCAGAGTATATACGGCAGGCCCCTACTTTCAAACATCCAACTTACAAACGACTCCTACTTGCAAACGGAAAGAGAAAACAGGAAGTGAGAGGAAATCTACCCCTAGGAAGGGAAATTCTATCCTGTTAGATTTAATTTGGGAAAAAGGTATCTCCTCTCTACTGATGCTTTATCACCAATCCTTGTTTCAATTAAAACCCCACTTTTCCAAAAACATTTGTCATTGGGACGGAAAGTGAGGTGACATGTTCTGAACAGATGTGCAAATACAGCAAATGTTACAGGGGTGATAACCCCTCCCTATGTTCTCCAAAAAGCTTAAAAATTGATTTTTTTGGGATGGAGCTACACTTCATAATGTACCTGTTCAGATTCTACTTAAGAACAAACCTACAGTCCGTGTCTTGTTTGCACCACCTATATAGTGCTGTTCAGAGTATATAGGGTTGTAGGTATAGGGTTTTATTTTGGGTGCGGGGTCCCCCTTAATATCCATACAAGACCCAAAGGGGCTGGGGTGGGGGGGGGGGTGATGGGGTAGCCATGCCATTTTTCTTAAGGATTTTCAGCCATATGGCGGCCAGGACAAGACATGACATTAAAGCCGCAAGTGGTTTTAAATGGCTTATTTTTTTCCTTTACAAATGTCATTTTGTGCAAGGATAGTTCTAAACACGGGAAACACATGCCACTTCACAGGCATACTTCAGGCATACTTTAGACACCCCCCAGTTTTTCACTTTATGCATCATCAAAATGACTGCTCCCAAAAAAACGTTAGTTTTTAAAAGTTCTTTTTGCATTGATATATGTCCCCTGGGGCAGGACCCGGGTCCCCAAACCTGTTTTATGACATTAACATGCATATTGGCCGTTGTAATTAGCAATTTTGATTTCGAACGTTCGCGTCCATTATAACGAATAGGGTTCGAAAATTCGCGCAAACTTTCGGTCCGTTCGAAGGTTCTGGTGCGAACCGAACCCGGGGGTGTTCGGCTCATCCCTAAGTGTGACCAAACCCCCGTATTTGTTGAATATGTTCAGGTGTTTTTAACTACCCTTGCATGAAATGTCATTCTTGAATGTGTGCGCTGTAATATGTTCGGTATTGTTTGTTGGTCTTATAGCAGTAAATTTAAGCGCATTAGGGTTTGCTTCCCAAATATGTTTTTGTATATCATTACAGAAATGACCTGCCTGGAAGCAGTTCTGAATCTCTGAAAAATACAGTAGAGTTACCCTCAGAGAGAGAGCAACAGTATAAGTATCTCACTTGAACAAATTATAGCTCTTTCCCATTGGTTGCATGCCACGGTCTCAAAAGGGTAAAGAAGTAGCCTGTAGTAACCCATGTGGTCCGAGGGGCCCAATGGAAGGTTGACAACTGTATTAACTGGTTTTGTAGTAAATGAAGACTTGTTTCCTGCACCAGGAACAGTAACTCCACAGAGGAGACAAGTTCCTTTTGGGAGAGAGCTAAGCTTGCTAATCTTTAAGCTTATCAGCTACTAGGCATACCAATCATCACAAACTATTACTTGTCGGGTATTCATGTGAATGGAGGACAATGTGTCCAAAGTCAGAGTTACAGTGGTCGCAGACTGAAGTCCTTCCAAGGAGAGCCTCAGTTATGCTGCAACGACTCAGCAAAATGGGGAAGTCCTATCTTCGCTGTCAGGAAGGAATGCAAAACTAGTCAACTTCTGTCAGAGGTATCTCCCAGTCAGTTCTGCCAGCTCTTTAAGTTCGGGTTTCCTAGAACTTCCTGCCAGCCGGCATAAGGTACAAAGCCATTGGATGCCAAGGGATAGTCTCCAAACCAATAAGCCGTTCAAGGGATCGGCAACAAATAAGGCTCATAGGATATTGATCTGATGGTAACCTTGGTGGCTTCTCAGAGGTGGAAGCAGTGAAACTACTGACATCCAGCTGTATCTACAGATTAGCCAATATGTATATTTAACAAACCTAATAGTCTCTGGGATCCTTATCAGGATCTGCAGTCGTTCAGTGGTGATGAGGACAATAATTGTCTCAGATCCGATAACCTCTTATTCTCCTTCCTGAGATCCAACACCTCATACAGCGTGGCCAACGGTATGTTCCAAATTCAGACAAGTTATATCTAGATGCTGGAGACCATGAAGTGAAGGCTCACCTGGAGGTCTCACCTTTAGTGTTTAAAATCCTATGGAGGTCAGGGCACCTACTCCAAACTTCAAGTACATTAGATCATAGGAATCCCTATAGAATTTAAAGGATGGAATCCTCTGTTCCCTGCTGTAAGGATTGAATTGTATACAAGGAAGCCTAGAGACGGCATTAAAGGATAGATGAGACTCGGTCGTGTCCTCACTCTCTGGGATCCAGTAACTGTTGCATATCTTGGCAAAGCAATTCCGAATGACCTGGTCAGATTGTTCTTTCCCCCTGGGGTCTTCCAAATAGTGTGGGACACATTTTCTCACTATCCATTCAGAGGGATAAGACATCCTGAATATTGCCAGAAACACTGAAGAAGTATTTTGTATGCCTAATAGGTGTAGAAGGATGTCAAGCCATAAACTACCTTTTTGCTGAAATTATCAGGCGAAATGGCTCTAGTCTCTTACTCAGCATTAGTGATGAGCCCGATGTTCAAGTTGAACGTAAGTTCGACTCGAACATCGGGCGTTCGCTTATTCGCCGAACAGCGAACAATATGCAGTGTTCACAGTGGGGGCTTCCCCATGACTTCCCTGTGGTGTCAGAGGGGGGAGGGACTATATATGTGACTGTTGCGGGAGGTCTGGTGACATGATACTGCTGTGGCAGTGATCGGAGACAATGGCTGGCAGTGTTGACATACAGTGATATCAAAGCAGCCAGCCACTGTACACAATCACCCCCACAGCAGTACAATGTCAACATAGGGACACTACACTTTTTCTGGTGACAAAATGTAAAAAAAAAATGCTGTCACCAAAACAGTGCAGTGTCCCAATATTTGGGGAAGCGTGTTCAGATTTTTTTTTTTTTTAATGCTGTGATTGTTTATACAGTCATGATTATGGTCATGGTGATCACAGTACTAAACAAAGGCTGACTACTTTGTTTACTCCTGCTGACTGTGATCTATGTGATTGGCTAGAGTGATCACATGGTACAAGGCCAATGACAGCAACCCTTTACACTGATCTGTGAGCTGCTGTGACTGGGGGACACAGAGTTCACAGGCTACAGCGTTGTGCACACTCGAGGGCACATGAGGCGCTCAAGCAAGAGGGTACAAGTGTACATCCTCCTAGAATGGCGCTTGTCCCACCTGGCCTATATGTGCAATGACCAGGAAGGAAGCAGTTAAGAAACACTTATGGATACCAGGACACATAAAGGTTTTTTATTTTGCTTGAATTTTGAATTGCTACGTGGTAGTATAATAAAATCCTGTGGCATTGAATGACAAAAACAGTACTTGTTACATGGGCAAGAAAAGACCTAGCTTTACAAAGCCCTAAAATTTACTGACTAGTTTCTTTGTATTGCAGCACATTACAGTATAGTAAACATAGCATGACCCTTTTTGCACTAAAGCTCACTTTTTTAAATCAATAGTGCGTAGCCTTACTGTTTACAGTATTTGCTAAAGTTATAAGAAATGAAATACGAGAACAGTAACGTGTCATAATGTCTTGTAACAATCTGTTGCTTTGTTGAGTCCTGTTGTTAAATGGCTAAACGTTTTGTTCTCTATCGATCCATGCCAGTTCATAGTTTGTTTCATCTTTTGTTACCCTGACTAAAAGCCATAAATATCAGTCTGTAGTTTAAGAACCTATCATTTTAGTGCTTTTTATCAAAGGTATAATCAGCATTATTGCAATTGAGAATTCTTCAATAGACCATAATTGTTGGTAACATATTTGACTTCTGATCTACCAAATGGTTCCTCAATTTTTAAATCTAAACTTTTGTCTTTCATATATAAACAGACACTAAGCAAATTATATATTAGGATAAGATCTACCAGGCAATTTTATAGGACAATTAATTCTTCTTACTAGAATTTTGACACAAAGAAGAATTTAAGATTGCAGTAAGTTTACCAAATGTGTAGATAATTAAAGCTGGATATGCAGTGACAAATAAATAAACATTTGATTCAAAGATATAAGCAGCTGATGTTAAACACACTTCTGTCATAAAACATGACATTAGCACCATCCTTTCCACCCCTTGGGCGTCCATGTTAGTGTTGAGTTTTCTTATAGAGCTATAGGGAGGCTTTGAAAATTTTAGGCGCAATGCCAAGCTTCATGTTTATAGGATATGTATATTAAATTTGAGCTGCCAGCATTACTGGATCTTGTGGTCACTTTGACATACTGGGTATATTGGACTAAAGACAAAGGCTGTTCAATTTGCAAGGGAAGTTGCACTGGGAAGTTGCAGGGGAATTTTCCTCAGGGCTTAGTGAATGAGATGAAGCTCTGCTGAGAATGGACAAGTAGTTAAGGGTTCCCTTTAACATGACTAGCTCCTGGTAGGCCCAATTTCAGCCAGATGAAAGTGATGATCTTTTGTCTGACAAAACATCGGCAGATGTTTCTGACCAAGAGATCTTGGGAGATATCATTATCAGAGTTCAAAAAAGCTGCTAGCCCTGAGATAGCCCTGAGATAAGCCAGGACCTGAGTATCTGCATTCCGCCTCTTGTTTTAATGCCCTGTAGCATTAAATAATAGACTTTTAAGCAAGTTAAAGTGGTTGTAAAGACAGAAGTTTTTTTTTTATCTTAATGCCCCCTCAGCCCCCCTAATGCCGCGTACAAACGTGCAGACTTTTGCCGGCGGACTTAGTCCAGCGGACAATCCCGCCGGACTTTCCAGCTGGGTCCGCTGGACTTTCCGAGCGTGTGGACTTGCCCACACACGCACGGACTTCTCCGGCGGATAATCCGCCGGCCAAAAGTCCGCGGGACTTTTGAAAATGAACGGACTTGCCCACACACGGAGCAGTCCGTTCATTTAGAACGTAACTTCAGGTACGTAGCTAGCGTAGGCAGTAAATGCCGCCGCGCTAGCTCTGTGACCTGGCATGGATTTAAAGGGACTCCCCACGCCGAAAAAACGGCGTGGGGGTTCCCCCCAAATCCATGTCAGACCCTCATCCGAGCACGCAGCCTGGCAGGCCAGGAAAGGGGTGGGGACGAACGAGCGCCCCCCCCTCCTGAGCCGTACCAGGCCGCGTGCCCTCAACATGGGGGGTGCCCTAGGGAAAGGGGGGCCGTGCGGCCCCCCCACCCCAAAGCACCTTGTCCCCATGTTGATGAGGACAAGGGCCTCTTCCTGACAACCCTGGCCGTTGGTTGTCGGGGTCTGCGGGCGGGGGCTTATCGGAATCTGAGAGCCCCCTTTTATAAGGGGGCCCTCAGATCCCGGCCCCCCACCCTATGTGAATGAGTATGGGGTACGATGTACCCCTACCCATTCACCTAAGGTGTAAAATGTAAAGTAAAAAAAAACACCCACACTTTTGAAAAAATAGTTTATTGCACTGCTCCGGGGGTCTTCTTCCGTCTTGGGGGTCTTCTCGCCGGACTCCCCCGCCATTTACCAAGCTCTTTTACCGAGCGGGGGAAGTCCGGCTACCTTCTTCGTCGTCGCCGCCGTCGTCTGGGGGTCTCGATCCGCCTTCGGGGGTCTTCCGGGGGTCTCTTCTGTTCTTGCGGCTCAGGAGGGGGGGCGCTCGTTCGTCCCCACCCCTTTCCTGGCCTGCCAGGCTGCGTGCTCGGATGAGGGTCTGACATGGATTTGGGGGGAACCCCCACGCCGTTTTTTCGGCGTGGGGAGTCCCTTTAAATCCATGCCAGGTCACGGAGCTAGCGCGGCGGCAGTAACTGCCTACGCTAGCTACGTAACCTGAAGTCACGTGCTAAATGAACGGACTTGCCGATGAGCGGCAAGTCCGTTCATTTCAAAAGCCCCGCGGACTTGCCTACTAACGGCGGGATTGTCCGCCGGACTGCCAAGTCCAGCGGATAATTTTAAAACCTAACTTAAAACTTTGGCGCCAAAAAGTCCACCGGACTTTGGCGCCAAAAAGTCCGCCGGCGCCTACACACGAGGGGATTATCCGCTGGACTTCAGTCCAGAGGATAATCCCGCGGGATAGTCCCTTCGTGTGTACGCCGCATAATACTTACCTGAGGTCCCTCTCTGTCCAGCGATGTCCACAAGTGTCTCAGCCTTCTGAGATTCTCCACCCTGATTGGCTGAGACACAGCAGCAGTTGGCCATTGGCTTCTGCTGCTATCAATAAAAGTCAGCTAGCCAATCATGGTAGAGAGGGGGCAGGACCAGGTCGGGTCTCTGTGCCTGCATGGACAGAGGGAACTGTGACTTGGCTCAGGTGCCCCCATAGTAAGCTACTTGCTGTGGGGGCACTAAATAGGAGGGAGGGCCCAGGATCACAGAAGAGGGACACAAGAAGAGGAGGATCGGAGCTGCTCTGCGCAAATTCACTACAACAGAGCAGGTAAGTATAATATTTTTATTATTTTTATAGGAGAAAAACAAGACTTTACAATCACTTTAAGCACCAATGTTTATGGCCAAAGCTGAACTAACTGTCCACTTATGCTTAAAGTAAGTTAGGTAAAATTGTTGCTGTCTTGAAGTTGTTTTAGTTCTGGTAATGATAAAATAAACTCAGAAATTGGTGTTTTATATTGCAGTTGAAACAAAAATGTATTTATTGTCCTATGATGGCATTGGCAATTCTTGTATGTTAAACTGCAAAGGATATTGCAAACACATATGACATGAGTTAATTTGCTTGTGATGTGTACTGGGCAATTACATTAAACACTACAGGTCAGTGTGTTGTTTTTTTTTTAACAACAATATTGAATCCATTGTATATTAATATATACTGCTGCTCCTGTAGGCAGGTGAAGGGTCAAAGGATATGCAGTACTGTGTCCCTGTAGGCATCCTACAGGCTCATTCACTGTAGCTGTAAAATTTCTACGCTGCCCTAGAGACTATCTGAAACATTTCAGGCTCAGTGAATCAAGACTAAATAAATACCCAGTTGTGAATACACAGACATTTGTTTGAGAGTCACATTAACCGTGACTATCCAACAAGGCAAATCCATGAAAAAGCTAGTAGCAGTTACGTAGCCTGGTTACTGCAATTGAAGCTTGTGGCTGTGACAGCATGAGTTATGTGACAGTCACTAATACTTTACCTGACCCGTAGCTGCCTGGGCAGTTAGACTTCACTTAATAAAACTCCACAGTCTGGTAAATGTGCACTGACTCTGACTAATCTTGAAGTGTGTGGCAAAGCCAAATTCCCATTATATTGTTTAGTTGCTGTGATAGTCTCGTAGAAGGTCTTTAATAGTCCTAGTTCAGAAATAATTATATTAAGAAGATTAGTAGCTTAAAATAAATCCTATTAGCTCACTTGCCAAGAATATATGAAGTATTATTTCAGGTTGTAAACAGCCAAGATGCACCAGCACTCTTTTCAGCTTTCTATTGTTGACATCTATTTAAAAGACAAAAGCTACCCAAACACATAAAATGAATGTTAGAGGTTCAGCCAGTATAACATGGGTGGATCAACAATCCTAATGAGTGTGGCTTCCAGTAGACAAGCAAAACATATGTTTAGAAATCTAATGATCAACCATTAGACTGGAGATGTCTGACTACATACTGTTCTCTGCTGTTTTGACATAAACGTGCATGCTCAGACAGTGTCTATAAAATCAAATTCCAGTTAATAGCTATGACCAACTGCCTGCTCCATCAGTTATAATGCAGCTGTAAAGCTTTGTGATTATAGGTCTAATTTACCAAGGAAGTATACTTTCTTGCAGAGGCGTAGCTTGAAGCTTGTGGGTCCTGATGCACTACTTCCAACGTGTGTGCAGATACATCCAACGCACGCCAAGATACTCAATGTGGCTTAATGCCGCGTACACACGGTCCGAATTCTTGTCGGAAAAAGCTCTGAGGTTTTCCTGTCAGAATTCTGACGGAATTTCACTCAAACTGTCTTGCCTACACACGGTCACACCAAATTCCGACGGTCAATAACACCACGGCATAAAACACGTTCGACTGCACTATAAAAGGGAAGTTTAATGCTTCTGAGCATGCGTCAAATTGTTTCCGAGCATGCGTCGGAATTTTGCGTGTCGGAAATGCATACACACGATCGGAAAATCAGAAAAAGATTTTCCGTCAGAAAAATTAAGAACAGGTTCTCAATCCAAAGTCCGTCGGAAATTCCGACAGAAAAAGACCGATGGGCATAAACACGGTCAGAAAATCCGATGAAAAGCTCCCATCGGACTGTTTCCATCGGAAATTCCGACCGCGTGTACGCGGCATAAGAGTTTTGAGTTCCCAGAGTTCCTCTTTACATCAGAGGACAGGGATTACCTCTGGAGAATCAGAGGACAGGGATTACCTCTGGAGAATCAGAGGACAGGGACCCCTGGCAGGTCACTTGGCAGAGCTCCTTTCTCCTTTCCAACACTGTATACATCCCCCCCCCACAATACACATGGCTGAAATCGCATTTCTTTACACACAGTCTGACAGTCTTCATAGGGAGTATCTGGCGTTTTTTTTGTTGCCGTTCTGAAATGTGAAATTCTCTGGTCGGAACGGCAGTGCAGTTGCAGTAGGCAGACCCTGTGCAGATCATGGCTAACTGGCTGTGTTGTAAAGGAATGTGATTTCAGCCCTGCGGAGGAGGAACAGTATAGAGTGCTGTAATGGGAAAGGAGCTCAGCAGCTGGGCATAGCATGCAGGGTGGAGGGGGTGGTCAGAGAGCTTTGGGGGGGCAACTTAGATCTGGGAGGGCAAAGCCATGTAACACAAAATCTGGAGCCTGCAGCCCTTCAGGGGCCCCCCGAGAAGGGATTTCTTTTAGCAATTTCTGAAGGTTTCTCTGTCAGTGTTGGCAGGTGTTGGGGGAAGGTCACGGGAGGTGTGTGTCTTTTCCCCAGTTGTCAGGGAAGTGGGGTAAGTAGACATCCCCGGGTGGGGGGTACAAAGAATCCCAGCTGGTGACTAGGAGACACTGAGCAGTGTCATACCTTACCAGTGACATCGGTTTCATTAAGGCTACAGTTGGGCACTCTGCTCCTCTTGCCTCGCTGAGCTCGGTTACCATTCCGTGTTGCCGTCACACACACACTTCCCTATCCTGGACTGTTCTCACCACATGCTCCTCTCCATTCAGGAAATGTCTCACAGCTTCTCCCCAGCCAATGGGAACAGAGGGGTGTGGACGGTGGAAGGCAAAGTAGAAGCCCAGTACTGGAGCGTGGCTGTGGGGCCCTAGGGCAGATCGGAGCTGGACTTTGTGGAGGATATGATAATATGACAGGGAGGCTGCAGGGGCCCCCTGGAGCTGGGGACAGGGTTGTGATTGTGACCCCCTTCAACCCCTTATGCCACGCCCATGCTTGCTTGCAGAGATGTCAGTCTTGGGGAGTGCCAAGAAGATACTTACTGTAGTTCTTACTTACTAAAAGTAAGTCAAATATACAATAAACAATCCGCTATGCAGATTGACTAATGGCAAGAACACATTTTTATAATTGTAACTGACTATTTACAAATGTTTGTGGGTGGGGTCAGGAGTTTGGTACCCAAGTTGAAGGAAAGACACACAAAATCAAGGAAAAGGTTGAACAGTTATTGTATTGATGAGTTGCAGGTAAACAGATAACAAGGTAAAAGGCAATCTGCAATCACTAGTATTAGTAATATAGCTGTAGCAACTATGGCAGAACACTTGAAGTACAAGTACCAGCCACTATTGTAGCCGCAAACTCATTAACACTGACAGTATAGTGGCAGCAATGCTGATAGTAGAAGCCACAATTATGCTTGTAGTACAACGATATAGCTTTAGTACCTCAAGATTTCACACAGGCATAGCCTACAATACCTGCCCAGCATCTGTAGAAGGAGTGGCTGACTGGCTGAGTGAAGGCAAAAGCAGCACTTGAGGAAGCAATACAAGTCCTATGCAGTAATCCAAGATACCGGTATACAGCATTGTCCCTAATCTCTCCCTTCTTGGGTAGGAATCTTTCCCTAGGGCTTATTCACTGCCCCTGAAATGCATGGTTTGTTTTTACCTACTCTAGCCAATTGCAAATGCACACCAATTGCAGCAGGGAACTGATACTTATTAATAATGATAGTCCTAAAAATAGCTAATTGCTAAAAGCTAATTTTCTCTGTAGCCAATCCCTGGTTCACTCTTAGATCCTTACAGAATGGCATCAATCCCTCCATCTGGAACCCTTTCAGACCAAGAATATCCCAAAACATCCTCTAGAGACATAAAAAGTAGGGGAACATAGGTCTACCAAAAATTGTGCACTACTACCATGCCTCTCAGTTATTACATCTCATAACTCTCCATCAGACATGGATTAATCTGCTCTTGACCCCCTTAGAGATCCCCTGTAGTTATCATATAGCTCTCTGGGTAATCCCATGTCTCAGGCCTTGAGTCTTAAAGCTGAAGTTTAGATAAAAAAAGTCCCCACAACTTTAGTGACATTACTTACTACTTACTAGTATGGTAAGTAGGGAGAGATCACCCATCGCTGGACCCCGGAGAAGAGATCAGCCATCGCTGGATACCAAGAGTGGATTACCACCGCTGGAATCTTTTTATTATTTATTTTATTTTTAATAAAGGACTTTTCCCAACTGTGTCTGTGTGTTTTTTAACAATTTTTTACACTTTCTTTGTGAAATTGTAGGGGTACTTTTGTACCCCCTTACCATTTCAAACAGGGGGGGGATCTGGGGGTCCCCTTGTTAAAGGGGGCTTCTAGATTCTGATAAGCCCCTGACCGCAGACCCCCACAACCACAGGCCAGGGTTGTGGGGATGAGGCCCTTGTCCCCATCAACATGGGGACATGGTGCTTTGAGGGGTCACAGACCCCAAAAGCATCCTCCCAATGTTGAGGGCATTTGGCCTGGTATGGTTCAGGAGGGGGGGGCACTCTCTCGTCCCCCCTCTTTTCCTGCAGCCTGCTAGGTTGCGTGCTCGGATAAAGGGTTTGGTATGGATTTTTGGGGGGAACTCCACGCCATTTTTTTAAAAAAATTGGCGTGGAGTTCCCCTTAAAATCATTAGTATGGATATTTGGGGGGAACCCCACACATATTTTTTTTTTTATTATCAATGACTTTCAATGACTGTTATTTGTATTATGGGGAGCCTACAATTCATTATCGCCGCAAGCGCTTTTTAATGACTTTTTTTCCTGCAGAAATGACACTTTGTGCAGGGACAGTTCTAAGCACGGGAAACATGCGCCCCTTTACAGGCATACTATAGACACCCCCCAGGTACAAAATTTAAAGGATTATTACACTTTTTTTTTGCATTGATACATGTCCCCTGGGGCAGGACCCAGGTCCCCAAACACTTTTTAGGACAATAACTTGCATATTATCCTTTAAAATTAGCACTTTTGATTTTGAACGTTGGAGTCCCATAGATTTAAATAGGGTTCTAAAGTTCATGTGAAGCTTAGGTCTGTTCGCAGGTTCTGGTGCGAACCGAACCGGGGGGTGTTCGGCTCATCCCTAACACCAAAGTAACATATAAAGCAATGATGAGATTGTAAATGATCCCCACCTGAATCCTAGGTATTCTGACAGATGTTTCCATGGCTATCATGCCATCGGATACATGATTCATATTTGGAGAACCTGCCCATTTGCTGAGGCTTTTTTGGACAAAGTTTTTTTGCCTGCTTAAATCAATATATTATAGATATGTCCCTAAGAAACCATGACCCTCTTTTCATGCCTCCATGAAATCCCTAACCAATTCATAAAAAAACATTACCACGTAAATTTATAGAAAAGGAGAACTGTGGGACTTTAAATGAGACGACCACCATACCGGGCATATAAAGGGGATAAAAAATTTGTGTACAAACATGGGACTCTTGGATACAGCTACACCACACAGAGATAGATAGGACTAGACTTTGATGTCTCCGATTTGGAGTAGGGATGGCCTGGTCGGAGGGTGGTTCTGAGGTTTAAACTGATCTCCTCATCATTCCCTAATATTGTGCAAAGCAGAATTAAATTTTTTAATTTTATTTTTTTTATTTCCTTCTTTTTTTTTTCTTGTTCTATAGCCATCCCATATACTTCACTTTCTTATTATGTTCTCCCAAACTTGTAGTTCCAAATTTTTAGGATGAATTTTCCAAATGTTTCCTTATAGGTTTCCTAACTTGGATACATATGAAATTAGATATCATCAGATGGAACCTCAGAACTTAGCTTTTTCAATTCTACGTTGACTGTTCAGTGTTTTATACTGGTTTGACAGCTATACGTCTGATTAATTGTCTATGACTGTAAACTTCAATTGAAAATGCATTGTAACCTATAATAGCATTGCTATGCCAGCCTACAGACATACTTGCATTTGAAATTCAATAAAAAAATTGAAACAGAAAGCTAAAAAAGTTTATAACATTTTCCACTTAAAATAATCATTTTCAATCACCATTGTTTGAGATTTCTAATAGCAATACACCTATAGGAAACAATGTTATATTCAGAAAGAAAAGTTGGAACTTAAACATTGTGTAAAGTCAACATCTTTTTCTAAATTTTATTTAGGTATGAGTAAAATTGTTAAAACCCCTGTCAGGTTTTTATTTCTGTTTCCAAAGGGGAAGATTCAGCCTCTGCCTAATTGTCCTGCGGACCATTGTCTCTTGTAGAGAAAGTAATGGAAAATCCAACTTTTTTGAGTTGATATAAAACCAAGAGGTGAGGCAAGATTTTCCAATGGAGACACCTGTTTTGATGACAACTGTTTCTAAGGAGATTTTTTGCATCAGAGAGATATTTCATTTTACTTCCCGTTATACCTCTAAGAAAGGTAGTGAAAAAAAATTTCTCTGACAGGCAAAAAAAAAAAAAAGAAGAAAACAGTAGCCTGACCACTTCTTATAACATCTAAAAGAAAAAAAAAATGTATTATTTTTTTTTGATGGCAGAAGAGCTACAGCACATCTAGAGATTTGGCAAATTATATGGGGGAGCTCTATTTACTCCTCCATATCTATCCAACGGCAACAGACACATAATGCAGATGTAAAAAAGGCCTTGGTTATTACTAAATATATATTGGCATTGCCCACTTAAAAAATCATACTTGGAATCTGTTAATTTCCCTGTTCTCTGAGGGTTTATACTTAGATCCCTTTCTCTCCTTAACCTAAATATTTAGTCTATTACCAAAAGAATTGTCTAAACCAGCTAAAAATGTAATAACGCATACTGTATACTCATAGCTGGAAAATGTTCAGTAGCCTTTAACCACTTCAATCCCAGAAGATTTGGCTGAAAATGTATTCAGCCACATGTCTTTGGTAAGAAAAAATTTCAATAAGCGTATATTTATTGGTTTGCCCAAAAGTTATAGCGTCTACAAACTAGGGTACATTTTCTGGAATTTACGCAGCTTTTCCTTTTTGACTGCCTACCTAATTTCTTGAGGTG
This sequence comes from Lithobates sylvaticus, assembly GCA_028564925.1. Taxonomy (NCBI): domain Eukaryota; kingdom Metazoa; phylum Chordata; class Amphibia; order Anura; family Ranidae; genus Lithobates; species Lithobates sylvaticus. Next base: position 161,479,701 of record CM053032.1, read on the forward strand.
CTAAAATGGCAGTGCAGTACAAATCCCCCCCCAATGACCCCATTTTTGAAAGTAGACACCCCAAGGAAACTGCAGAGAGGCATATTGAGCCCATTTAATATTTTTTTTTTTTTTTGTCACAAGTGATTGAAAAAAAAAAAATAAATAATAAATAAAAAAATAAATCATTAAATGATATATTGCTCACACATGCCATGTTTATATGTGGAATTACACCCCAAAATACATTCTGCTACTTCTCCTGAAAATGGGGATACCACATGTGTAAGACTTTTTGGGAGCCTACAGGACACCAAAAACCAAGCACCGCCTTCAGGATTTCTAAGGGCGTACATTTTTGATTTCACTCCTCACTACCTATCACAGTTTTGAAGACCATAAAATGCCAAGATAGCACAAAACCCCCCAAATGACCCCATTTTGGAAAATAGACACCCAAGCTATTTGCTGAAAGGCATGTTGAGTCCATGGAATCTTTTATATTTTGCCACAAAATATTTTTTATTGCAGGAAAAGTAAATTTTTTTTTTTGCACAAAGTTGTCATTAAATGATATATTGCTCAAATATGCCATGGGCATATGTGAAATCACATCCCAAAATACATTCTGCTTCTTCTCCTGAGTACGGGGATACCACATGTGTGAGGCTTTTTGGGAGCCTAGCTGTGTACAGGACACAAAAACCAATCACCGCCTTCAGGCTTTCTAAGGGTTTAAAATGGTGATTTCACTTCCTCACTACCTATCACAGAACCCATGAAATGTTAGGATAGCACAACCCCCCCCCCCCCAAATGAACTAATTTTGGAAAGAAGACACTTCAAGCTATTTGCTGAGAGGCATGTTGAGTATTTTTCAGATCTTGCTTTTTGTAACAAAGTTTTGAAAATTTAAAAAAGAAAGAAAACATTTTTCTTTTCTTTCTTAATTTTCAAAAACACATGAGAGCTTCAAAATACTCACTATGCCTCTTAGCAAATACCTTGCAATGTCTACTTTCCAAAATTGGGTCATTTGGGGGGGGGGGGGGGTTGTGCTATCTAGAAATTTCAGTGCCTCCGTAACTGTGATAGGTAGTGAGGTGAAAAATCACAATTTTAGGCCATTAGAAAGCCTGAAGCGGTGCTTGGATTTTGGGGTCCTGTACGTGGTTAGGCTCCCAAAAAGCCTCACACATGTGGTATCACCATACTCAGAAAAAGCATCAGAATGTATTTTAGGGTGTAATTCTACATATAACCATGCCATGTTTGAATAATATATCATTTAGTGACAACTTTGTGTAAACAAAATGTAAAATAAAATTGTAATATTCCCAAAACTTGGCAAAATATAAAAAATTCCATGGACACAACATGCCTCTCAGCATATAGCTTGAAGTGTCTTCTTTCCAAAATGGGGTCATTTGTGGGGGTTTTGCACTATCTTGACATTTCATGGCCTCCGGAACCTGTGATAGGTAGTGAGAAAGTGAAATCACCATTTTACGCCCTTATACCCCATACACACGGTCGGAAATTCCGACCACAAAATCCATCTGATTTTTTCAGACAGATTTTGTCCGACACTGGTGTTGCATACACATGTTCGGATGAAGTTGTCGGAAAATCCGATCATTCTGAACGTGGTGACGTTCGTTGCGTACAACGGAACTACGTAGAGGCTAGTAGCCAATAGCTTTGGTCTTGTAATGTGATCGGAGCATGCGTGGCACTTTGTCCGTCGGAATTCACTACACATGATCGGAAAAAGGCAGATCGGACTTTGTTGTTGGAAAATTTGAGAGCAGGAAATTCCGACAGAAAAAGTCCGATGGAGCCCACACACGATCAGATTTTCCGACAACATGGTCCGATAGGACATTTTCCGTCCGGAAATTCCGACCCTGTGTACGGGGCATTAGAAAGTGTGAAGGCGGTCCTGTACTTGGCTAGGCTCCAAAAAAGTCTCACACATGTGGTATCCCTGTACTCAGGAGAAGCCGAAAAATTTATTTTGGGGTGTAATTCTACATATGCCAATAGGATGTTTGAGCAATATATCATTTAGTGAGAACTTTGTGCAAAAAAAAAGGTTTGTAATTTTATTTAATTTTAATAAACTTGTGGCAAAATATAAAATATTCCATGGACTCAATATGCCTGTCAACAAATAGCAGGGGGTGTCTACTTTCCAAAAAGGGGTCATTTTCGAACTGTCCTGGCATTTTATGCACAACATTGGAAGCTTATGTCACACATCACCCACACACAAAGTAAAACAAAGTAAAAATAAAACATTACAGTTCTAAAATACAGTAACAATAGAGAGCGAACAATAGAGCGGACAATAGAGAGCGAACATAAGAGAGAGAACAATAGAGGGAGAAGAAAAATAAAACCACAACTATTTTTGTCTTTTTTTGTGTTTTTGTGTTTTTTTTTGCACTTTTATATAAACTGTAAACTGTAAATGTTCCAGATTAGGGGCTCTCAAAATGTGATGGCCATCTCATCTTTCAAGACCCTGTGTAAGTGTGCCCTAGGATTGTGCAATGCTGTACCCTATGCTAATACTCCACTAGTGTGTGGTAGCATTCAAAACATTCACCAATGCAAAGACCAGGTTGATCAGGACAGGAGGGACAGTAAAAGCAGATGTCACGCCTATATCCGCGTTTTCTGCAGACACAACATCTTCTTTGCGGATTTCTTCGGGGTAGGAGTACCAGGGAGGACATAAGGAAAATGCCTCTCATGCAGCCGGCTCACGCCATTGGGTTGGAAAGTTGGACCACAGCACCGTCTGAAAACAGAAGGGCTGTGATGATCTCTTCCTGGAATTTAAGGAAGGATCCAGTTCACCCTGAAGCTTTGTATATTACATAAGCATTCAGCAGAGCCAATTGGAATAAATATGCAGATGCTTTTTTATACCAGCATCTGGCCTTATGGGCAATTGGGTATGGCGCCAACAACTGGTCGTTGAGGTCCACCCCTCCCATGTTAAGGTTGTATTCATGGATAGAGAGGGGTTCCTCCACAATACCAGTCGCCGTTTGAATTTGGACCGTCGTGTCTGCGTGAAGGGAGGACAGAACAAAAATACTGTTTGAATGACAAGCGGCCAGAAAACTTAAAGGGGTTGTAAAGGTTCATCTTTTTTACATAGGATGCAAGGTGAAAAAAACACCTGGCAATGACGGACCACAAGCCCCCCCCCCCCGTTTACTGAGCCCCTTCACCTGCTGTGCGTGTCCTCCGGTGTCCTCTTCTCCATGGAGTCTGGCCGTTGATTGGATAGATAGGAGAGATTGATAGCAGCGCAGCCATTGGCTCGTGCTGCTGTCAATCACATCCAATGACGTGGCCCGCCGGGGGCGGGACAGAGTCATACATGCTGTGTCTATGGACGCAGCGTGTATGACAGGGAGCACGCCCGCAAGCTAACCCTCTCGGGATAGAGCTACCCAGAGGGAGGTTAGCTATTGCGGGGAAGAGCCGAGATAGCCGCCGAGGGACCCCAGAACAGGAGGATCGGGCCACTCTGTGCAAAACAAACTGCACAGTGGAGGTAAGTATAACATGTTTGTTATTTAAAAAAAAACAAAAACAAACTCATACAACCCCTTTAATCAGGGACTCATCAAATCAGACAACTTGATTGGGAGTAAACGAGGCTGCAAACTGCTGGTTGAAGTGGTTTACGAGGGGCTGAATTTTGTAGAGCCGATCATATTCCGGGTCACCCCAAGGACGACAGAGTTCATTGTCTTTGAAATGCATGAACTGCAAGATCTGCTCGTATCGTGTCCTGGTCATGGAGGCAGCGAACATGGACATATGGTGAATTGGGTCAGTGGCCCAATATGACCGCAAATCACTTTTTTAAGTTATGCCCATGAGGAGGGATAGGCCCAGGAAGGTCTTAAATTCAGAGACCGTAATAAGTCTCCAATCTCTGGCAAGGGTCAACTGGGGATAAGCGGTGATAAATTGACCAGCATACAAATTGCTTTGGTCCACAATAGATCTATAGAGATCTTCCATGAAAAACAGTGAATAAAAATCAAGTTAAATCAACTGTTTCCACCTGGATTTCGGGTTGGTCAGTAAATGGGGGAAGTACAGGTGCTGCAGAAGTGGTGGGCTCCCAATTCGTATTGGCAAATGCAGCAGGAAGGGCACTATTGGTTTGACGGGCCTGTCTTTGTCTTCTTGGTAGCTGCGGTACACTAGTTGTTCTAGGCACCTCAACAGCTTGAACTGCACTTACGGGACTCGCCATGTCACCAAGTGTTACTGCAGTGCTGGGTGTACGACCAGGATGTACAAGGCTGCTGGTGCTAGCCAATTCACCAGAAGGATGAGCGGAACTAGTACTGGCTCTCTGCTCCATAAGAGAGCCCTGCGGTTCTTGCACCTAAACAACAGCAGAAGAACAGTGAGGGGTACGTCTGACCTAGGCAGGGATGTACCTTACAGTGGAGTCCGAAATGCTGAGGGTGGCCTCTTGCACGGTTCCGGTCCCAACACTCCTGGTAGTGAGGACAGGGAGTGCTGGGGCAATGAAGGGTGCAGGTGCCTGCAGGCTGAAGGCTGGAGCTTGGAGATACAGGATCCTTTTGGAGGAAGGCATGGAGACTGATCACCAGAACTGTTCAGCGGAAGCCAGGCAGGTAAGTATGGATTCAGGAACAACTGCAACGTCAGTAACAGGCAAAGGTCGGCAACTGGCTGGCAACAAGGTACATAAAAGGCAAGTTTGTAGTCAAGGACGGGCAGAGGTTGGCAACAGGCTGGCAGCGAGGTACAGAATTATGAAGCAGAGCCGTAGTAGAGAATCCAGCGAGGTCTGTATAATCAGTAAAGGTAGATAACAGGCAGGGGTGATCCAGGAGAATGGCCAAGGAAGGCGGGTTGTCAGGAGCAAGGTAAAAGGTCAAACAGCAATCAGGAACTCAGGAACAAGCTGAAGATGACCCAGCACTGGTATTAGGCAGAGACTTTGTTTATATAGGGCGCCATGCACCAGGATTGGTGGACGTGAATGTGCGTGCACGAGTGCGCACACACGTTCGCATTGGTGCACGAGTGCGCACACACGTTCCGGAACTCGTTCGCCTCTGTTGGGGACACAGCGCATGGCCATTGACATTAGCGGAATGGGAATTAGCCACTGCTGCACGGAGACGGGCATTAGCACTGTGAGTTCTCTGACAATGTCCATTAGCTTTAGCAGAATGGGAATTAGCCACTGCTGCACGGAGACAGGCATTAGCACTGTGAGTTCTCTGACACTGAGCCTGAATCTGACAGATGGGGGAGTTCCTCTTCACTCTCATCTGTGATGCTCAGAAATGTGTAGGCCTCTTCACTAGTGTACCTTCGATTGGACATTTTGGCCTCTAAATTTACTGGTACAAATAGTGAGACTCACAGGAAAAAAGAGCACCTGACTGTCAGCGACTGCTTCAAACGCTACCAAAAAAAACTGTTAAGGTTTGCAGGGATCAGGCCTAACTCTGTAAATGCTGCAATTATGTGTTTAGTGTTTTTTAAGTGACAGTGATCGATTGATATTGCACTTGGGTGGGCTGGGCTAGGTGGAGTGGCTAAACGCAGGAGCTAGCAGGTATCTGGGCTGATCCTGCTAACACTGCATTTTTGGGAACCCTAAACTATTGGGAACGCTAATATAGTTCTGATCAGATCAAAGATATCGATCCGTTCAGACACTATACTACTTAGGGAAGTGTATGGTGCATGCATGGGTGTTAGCGCTACTGGTACTAATCTGACGCAGCCTGGGGCGACGCAGACCCTTAACTGACACTAAAACCTAACTGATATTACCTGATGACCAGGGGGATAAACCTTTTATTAGGTAATGTACGGCGGGTGCCCTGACGCTATAAAAACCCTAATATGGTGATCACTTGTGACAGAGTGTGATCAAGGGGTTAAACCTTTATTAGGGGGGTTTAGAGGGGGTTCCTAGACCTATCTGGGCCTACTACTAAGTACCCTAATGCTAATTAGTGTCACAAATAACACTAGTACATTGATCAAAGAAAAATATGAACACTGCACTGGGTGACACAGTGACAGGGAATGAAGGGGTTAACTGGGAGGGGGCGATCGGGGGTGAAATGTGTGCCTAAGTGTACTGTGCCAGTGTAGTGTTGGTGCAATTCACGTTTGGATGTCTTCTTCTTTTCTCTGGAACAGAAAAGAATTCCAGAGAGGAAAATGACATCACTTCCCATGCCTGTGTTTACACTTACAGGCAGGGGAAGCATTTCATTCGTCAGAACCGATCAGCAGGTCCAGGCCAGAAATCATTGGTCTTGGCCTAGAGACTGATCGGTTCTGAAACAAATCCAATTGTCGCGTGCGCCCCCTAGGCAGCTATGTGCCCTACGTAAGGTAACATAGTTTCGCCCACCCGTGACATTTTGCCACAGTAAAACTGCAGCGGCTGGTCGGGAACCGGTTAAATGGAAACATGTTAAATGGGGCTGGTTGCTTTTAGGAACTTTAACCCCCCCCCTGCCCATCTTCTCATTCCTTACTCCTTCTTATCACTTTTTACTTTTTTTTTTTTTTTTGGTTTTAACTTATCTTTCTATCGTAAGAGTTAGAAAAACACTCCTGAAGCCACATCCGTATTAAGGGGCAAATATTAAGAGGCATTTAGAGGCAAGATGGACGATTGTATAATAAAAATATATTTTATTAGTAACAATTGATCACAAACAGAGCAAGTATCAAAATAATTTAAAAAAAATAGACAATTAACACACAATAGACATGGGTGTATGGCGTGAACAAAATATTGACATCATATAGACAGCAGTGAGCCCCTATGCATCAACATGTTTCGCTGTTTTGCTTTGTCAGGACACAATCAGGGGTTGTTGAAAGAAACAGGTCTCACTATCTATAATAAGCACATCAATCAGACATTGGGGCTGATTTATGAACGGTTTGCGCCATGAGTTGCGGAGCACAGCCATGCGCAATGGCCATTTTCGTATTTACAAAACATTTACGCCTGCGCAATTCCCCATTTACTAATATATTCTCGACGCATGGGAGGTGGCGAATGGTGCGCGACTATAGACATGGCGCACGGCATCTTCAACTCAGGATTTAAAGAAGCTGGAAGTGCCAATATTATGGGGGTGATGTGGGGTGATGTGAGGAAGTATAGTTATAACTGTCACAAATATGCCCAAAATAGAATGAAAAAGTGACTTTCTTTGAACAAGCCTGCTGCGCCTGCAAGTACACTTAGAACTGCGCAAGGTCAATTTATGCACTGCAAATAGTAAAAGAAAATATTCCTGCGCCAACTCAAATGAATACGAACAGATACTGCTGCATACACGGAGGGAAATGTCTGAACCCAAAAGGAAATATACAATGAAGGATAGTGATGCGCTGTATAGACAATAAAGTGCAATAGTGCTATGGATAATTCACCAAAGAATATATATAAAAGTACTAAAATGGGCAAATATAAAAATCAAGTAAAATTGTCACAAGGTATCCAATGAGAAAAATAAGTGTCCAATAAAGTGCAAGTGTCAGAGAAAGGATATCCAATATAAAGCGATAAGGTAGTAATAAAAATATTACTAATAGTAAAAATAAATGACCATAATAAATATATATATAAATAAATGCAAAGTAGTGAATAATTAATAAAGTCCAATAATATTCAAGGTGAACAGATAATGACGAATCCTTATTATAAGTGAATAAATTAGATCAAAAGTGTCCGTGACAGGTTCCTTCTGTGTAGATAAAGTGTAATAAATAAGGTGACTTTATAATCAAAAAAAAATAAAGTGCTGATGCTGGTGGTATATTTCTGCGGTGCGATGCTGGTGTTGAGTGACCACTCAATCCTCCGTGCTGGTTAATATATGGGTGTCCCTTTACCTTACTGCTGGAAGGTAACAGCATGTAAATGTGTGCCTTTGGTAATAGAAACAATCTAGGAATCCCTTGGCGTCCTATTGTGGCGTCTCCGGTTCTGCTGGTAAGTATGTCCTGCTTACACTCAGCATTAGCGTTCCCTTTTAAAGCCCTTGAGATATCTGGAGCGGGTAAGCCTCACCATGGACCATGGGTAGAGATTAGGAACAGGAAGGATGCCCAATAGTGTAGTATGTTTGAATCAATTTTAAGAATATCAACAGAAAAAAAGGACAGGTACTCACATAGACATGTATGATAACGGCATAGTAAAAAACGAGCAGCGAGCTCAATAGCGTCACTTCCGGTGTCTCAGTCCCGAGGCGTGTTCGTCACGATCATGTGACTTCATCAATTTATGCACTGCGCATATGCAAGCGGCATTTGCGCTCGTTCAAATGCTTTGGTTCACAAAATCTTAGTTAATGTCAAGCAACGTAAATGCATTTGCATAAGTTGAACGGGCGCACCTCTCAACTTGACTTTTTTTTTTACGCTGGTTCACTTCTATGTTTTTTTTAAGGCTATTTGCACACAGGTCATGTTAGCATTAAGAAAAAACTAAAATTAAGAAAAAAAATGCGTGGGGGTCCCCCAAAATTCCATACCAGACCCTTATCCGAGCACGTAACCTGGCAGGCCGAAAGAAAAAAGGGGGGCCCCCCCTCCTGAACCGTACCAGGCCACATGCCCTCAATATTGGGAGGGTGCTTTTGGGTCTCCCCCAAAGCACCTTGTCCCCATGTTGATGAGGACAAGGGCCCCATCTCCACAACCCTGGCCGGTGGTTGTGGGGATCTGCGGACGGGGGGCTTATTGGAATCTGGAAGCCCCCTTTAACAAGGGAACCCCCAGATCTCGGCCTCCCCCCTGTGTGAAATGGTAAGTGGGTACAAAAGTACCCCTACCATTTCACCAAAAAAGTGACAAAAGTGTTAAAAATGACAAGAGACAGTTTTTGACAATTCCTTTATTAAAGTCTTCATCTTTCATCTTCTTCGGGTCTTCTTCCTTCTTCTTTCACTTCCTTTACACTTTCTGTCAGGGAAATACCGTACTTCGTCGCCGGGTTTCCGGGTATGCGCACGCGCGGTAGAGCGGCTCAGCGAACAGTACAGGTACGCCGGGTAGCGGGTGCGCATGCGCGGGTCCATGGCGCTCGGGTATCTGATGCAGCCCAGCCAGTGCGGCTCACCGCTGTGCGCGGCGCTGACAGACGACGAGTGCGCATGCGCACTCGTCCGGGTATCCCACCTGACCACTTACCTGGCCTATAAAAGGCTTCCTCTGTCTCCTCACAATTGCTGGTTTGTTGTCTCTTCCTGAGTCCTGGCTCCAGTCCTTGTATCCAGTATCCTGTATCCTGTACCTTGTATCCTGTACCTTGTATCCAGTACCTTGTATCCTGTACCTGCTTGATTACCTGTACCTGACCCGGAACCTGCTTAACCACTGCTGCTGCTACCTGTGTTTGACCCCTGGCCTGTTTCCTGGATATCTCTGCTGCCTGATTACCTGTGCTTGACCCTCGGCCTGCTTACTGGACATTCTCTGAGTTACTTACCTGTGTTTGACCCCTGGCCTGCTTCCTGGATACCTCTGCTGCCTGATTACCTGTGCTTGACCCTCGGCCTGCTTACTGGACTTTCTCTGAGTTACTTACCTGTGTTTGACCCCTGGCCTGCTTCCTGGATACCTCTGCTGCCTGATTACCTGTGCTTGACCCTCGGCCTGCTTATTGGACATTCTCTGAGTTACTTACCTGTGTTTGACCCCTGGCCTGCTTCCTGGATACCTCTGCTGCCTGATTACCTGTGCTTGACCCTCGGCCTGCTTACTGGACATTCTCTGAGTTACTTACCTGTGTTTGACCCCTGGCCTGCTTCCTGGATACCTCTGCTGCCTGATTACCTGTGCTTGACCCTCGGCTTGCCTACTGGACATTCTCTGAAGTTACTTGTGTTTGACCCTCTGCTCGGTGTTCTGGACTTCTAGTTCTCACATGCACCTAAGGGTCCTCCTCCAGTACACGTTCTGGTACCTACATAACCTCTGCCTCATCACGGTCCTGCCAGGTGTCTACTTCCAGTGCAGCATCAGCCTCTCCTGGTCAACGTCGCTACTGCACACCACCTGCAACACACCTGCTGGCAACCCGTGCATCTTTGTGCCCGGTGACCTCTGTACCCACTCCAGAGGCATCGTGCACCTAGTCGCAAGGGGATCAGCTCTCAGCATTTCGGCCCGGGTGAGTACTTGTGACAGTACAAACCAGCCAATGTCCGAGGCCGACAGAGCTGGTTCACCCCTTGAGGTCTTATGCCAGCAGGTGACAGCCCTTACTCAGGCTGTACAACGCCTCCAGGATGGATACTCCCAGATCGAGGTACGTCTTCAGCACTTGACCCTCTCTCCGAATCAAGCGGACCAGTCACCTCCTGCAGCCAGCACCTCCACTCTCTCTCAAGCACCTGGAGGTGCTCCCCCTACCTATGTCATGTCTAATCCTGATCCCAGGGTCCCCACACCAGAACGTTTTTCCGGGGATCGAAAGAAATTTCGCTCTTTTAAAAATTCCTGTTTATTACACCTGGCCCTGCAACCCAGGACTTTCCAGTTGGAATCCACCAAGGTGGGTTTCATTATCTCTCTGCTTTCGGATGAACCCCAATCCTGGGCACACCACTTGATGGAACAAAAGAGCCCACAGCTGGATTCTGTAGAGACTTTCTTCTTTGCCATGGCGGCACTCTATGAGGATTCTCAATGCACAGGTACGGCAGAATCCACTCTGCACACCCTATCCCAGGGTAGAAGGCCCATAGAGGACTATATAGTAGACTTTCGCAAATGGGCCGCAGATACAGAGTGGAATGAGTCTGCTCTGAAGTACCAATTCTGTTTGGGACTATCCGAAGTATTAAAGGATGAACTGGCCCGGGGAGAAGTCCCAACCACCTTGGCAGACCTCTGCCAACTTGTCACTAAACTTGATCGTCGGTTGCGGGAACGACGGGCAGAGAAGCTCCAAAGTCCCCGGCCCACCTGGATGATGCCCCGGGTTCCCCTGGCACCTGCTTCTTCTTGGAATTCCCGCTCGTCCCCCCATGGGGAACCTATGCAGTTGGGCCTGGCACGGTCCCCCCTGTCTGCTGAAGAAAGACTCCGTCGTCGACAAGCTAACCTCTGTCTCTACTGCGGAGGCACCGGTCATTATCTACAGAAATGCCCCGTGAGACCCAGTAAGTGCCCTTCTCGGTCCCTCTTGAGCTCACACACTACTGGAGTTCCTCATTCTCACTTGACTGTTCCACTCTCCCTACAGGTGGCGGGAAAGGCCTTCCAACTGGGAGCCATCCTTGATTCAGGGGCATGCAGTTGCTTCATGGACTTGACCCTGGCACGGCACCTGAACCTTCCTTTAAAGATCAAGAAGCAACCTCTCCAAGTTCAGTTGGCTGATGGCTCTCCACCCTGCTCAGGACCTGTGACCCAGGAGACCGATCCCATCCTGACCTACACCAATTTGGGGCACCATGAACTTTTACGCTTCGATATAATCCACTCCCCAATGTTTCCCATCATCCTGGGTTATCCTTGGTTACAGGCCCACAACCCTCGGATTGACTGGAACAGCAGAGAAGTGGTGTTTTCTTCCCCCTATTGCCTGCAGAACTGTTTCCCAGATGTCACCTCAGAACCTCCCACCTGTCTTGCCATGCAACCCAGTCCCAAGGACCTGCAACATGTTCCAGCACCTTATCGGGAATTTATGGACATCTTCGACGAGAAAAAGGCTGAAGTTCTTCCTCCGCACCGTTCATATGACTGTCCAATTGATCTCCTGCCAGGGGCTGAGATCCCCTTTGGAAGAATCTTCCCTTTATCAGAGACCGAACTAGAAGCCCTGCGGGTGTATATTGATGAAAACCTCGCTAAAGGGTTCATTCAGCCATCCTCTTCTCCAGCAGGGGCTGGGATCTTCTTTGTGGAAAAAAAAGACGGTTCTCTCAGACCCTGTGTGGATTACAGAGAACTCAACAAAATCAATCAAGAACAGGTACCCACTCCCACTCATCCCCGAACTTTTTCAGCGGCTCAGGACTGCCAAAGTCTTCACCAAGCTCGATCTACGTGGGGCCTATGACTTGGTAAGAATACGTTCTGGGGATGAGTGGAAAACGGCCTTCAGATCAAGATTCGGTCATTTTGAGTACCTGGTCATGCCCTTCGGGCTCTGCAACGCCCCAGCCACCTTCCAGCATCTGGTCAACGACATCTTCCGTGAGTATCTGGATAACTTCCTTATTGTTTACCTTGACGACATTTTAATTTTCTCCGACTCATTAGAAAACCACCGTCAACATGTCCGGAAGGTCCTTCTCATTCTACGTAAGCACGGACTCTATGTCAAAGGGGAGAAATGCGAGTTTGAGACAGATACCATCCAGTTCCTGGGCTTCATCATCACCACCGGAGGAGTTCTGATGGACCCACAAAAGGTAAAGGCAATCCAGGAATGGCCTGCCCCCACGGACAAGAGGTCAGTTCAACGCTTTATTGGGTTTGCAAACTTTTATAGACGGTTTATTCAGGGGTTCTCTGCCATTGTGTCCCCAATCACGCAACTTACCCGCCAGCATACAAAATTCCAATGGACTCCCCAAGCGCAAAGCGCATTCGAAAAGCTCAAAGAACTTTTTTCATCTGCACCCACCCTGAAACACCCTGACCCAGAACTCCCATATGTGCTCGAAGTAGACGCCTCCGACTCTGCTGCGGGAGCAATCCTGTCTCAGAGAAGTGGCCCAAAGGCCTTGCTCCACCTGGTCGCCTTTGCCTCCCGAAAATTAAGTCCCCCAGAAAAGAATTATGATGTAGGTGACCGGGAATTGCTTGCAATTAAGTTCGCCCTAGAGGAATGGAGGTATCTGCTGGAAGGAGCCTCCCAACCCATTCTCATCTTCACGGATCACCGCAACTTAGAGTACCTTAGGGCAGCTAAACGCCTGAGACCCAGACAGGCCCGTTGGGCCTTGTTCTTCTCCCGATTTAACTTTCACATCACGTATCGTCCCGGCTCCAAGAATGGCAAGGCTGACGCCTTATCCCGCATGTTTTTGAACACCGAGTCTCCTAAAGAACCTGCCACCATTCTGTCCGCACATAATTTCCTCCATGCCATCCAGCCTGATCTAACCGTAGCCCTTAGACAAGCCTCCAATCAATTTTCTGTTCCTTCATTACCCTTTCTTAAAAAGAAACAAGACTTACTTTGGGCCCATGGCCGAATATTTGTTCCTCCTTCAGTCAGGCTCCAAGTTCTGCAGGCCCTCCACGACCACAAAATGTCTGGCCATTTTGGAATGCAAAAGACGGCCGACTTGGTAAGTCGGTCCTACTGGTGGCCAGGCTGGAGAAAGGACTGTCAAAGTTATGTACTTTCTTGTAATACCTGCCAGAGAAACAAGGGGTCCAACATCAAGTCCTGGGGTCTGCTGAGACCTCTATCCGTTCCTGAACGTCCATGGAAGGAGATTTCCATGGACTTTATCGTAGACTTACCTCCCTCAAATTCCTTCACCACAATTCTGGTTGTGATAGACCGCCTCTCAAAGATGGCCCACTTTCTGCCCATGAAGGGTACCCCTTCGGCTGCCTCCACCACGGACATCTTCATCAGGGAGATTGTAAGGCTGCACGGGGTACCAGCCAATATCACTTCAGACCGGGGGGTACAGTTCACTTCTAAGTTTTGGAGAGATCTCTGCAAATCCCTCGAAATTAAATCTTCCATGTCCTTAGCATACCACCCACAAACCAATGGCCAGACCGAGCGGACCAATCAGACTCTTGAGCAATACCTGAGATGTTTCTGTTCCTACTCTCAAGATGACTGGTCGGGCCTGTTACCTTACGCAGAGTTTGCTTACAATAACTCTCTACATTCTGCCATTAACCAAACGCCCTTTTGGGCAAACTACGGATATCACCCCTCTTTTCTTCCAGATTCCATCCCAGACGTCTCTACTCCAGCAGCACAGGAACTGGTCAAACATATCCAGGACAACTTCCTCCAAATCCAACAGGCCATGAAGGAAGCGCAGAAGGGGTATGAGGTACAGTACAACCGGGGTAGGAAGGAATGTCCACCATTCAAGGTTGGTGAGAAAGTTTGGTTATCAACTGCTAATTTGAAACTCCCTTGTCCATCCCGGAAACTCGGTCCCAGGTTCATCGGTCCTTTTGAGGTCAAGACGGTGATCAACCCAGTTGCATTTGAACTAGATTTACCCAGTTCCTTTAAGATACACCCAGTATTCCACGCCTCTTTGCTTAAACCTGTAATTGCCAATTCCTTCCCTGACAGGCAGATGCCACTCCCTCCACCCATCACCATTCAAGGAGAGGAAGAATTCGAAGTCGAGAAGATCCTGGATTTCCGTAAAAGAAGAGGGTAGGTTCAGTACTTAGTCAAATGGAAGGGGTATCCCCCTGAAGACAGCTCCTGGGAACCAGCTGAAAATATCCATGCCTCCCGTTTGATACGAGAATACCACCGAAGACACCCTGAATTGGGCATCCGGAGGCTGCCCTTAGGGGGGGGCACTGTCAGGGAAATACCGTACTTCGTCGCCGGGTTCCGGGTATGCGCACGCGCGGTAGAGCGGCTCAGCGAACAGTACAGGTACGCCGGGTAGCGGGTGCGCATGCGCGGGTCCATGGCGCTCGGGTATCTGATGCAGCCCAGCCAGTGCGGCTCACCGCTGTGCGCGGCGCTGACAGACGACGAGTGCGCATCCCACCTGACCACTTACCTGGCCTATAAAAGGCTTCCCCTGTCTCCTCACAATTGCTGGTTTGTTGTCTCTTCCTGAGTCCTGGCTCCAGTCCTTGTATCCAGTATCCTGTATCCTGTACCTTGTATCCTGTACCTTGTATCCAGTACCTTGTATCCTGTACCTGCTTGATTACCTGTACCTGACCCGGAACCTGCTTAACCACCGCTGCTGCTACCTGTGTTTGACCCCTGGCCTGTTTCCTGGATATCTCTGCTGCCTGATTACCTGTGCTTGACCCTCGGCCTGCTTACTGGACTTTCTCTGAGTTACTTACCTGTGTTTGACCCCTGGCCTGCTTCCTGGATACCTCTGCTGCCTGATTACCTGTGCTTGACCCTCGGCCTGCTTACTGGACTTTCTCTGAGTTACTTACCTGTGTTTGACCCCTGGCCTGCTTCCTGGATACCTCTGCTGCCTGATTACCTGTGCTTGACCCTCGGCCTGCTTATTGGACATTCTCTGAGTTACTTACCTGTGTTTGACCCCTGGCCTGCTTCCTGGATACCTCTGCTGCCTTTCTCTGAGTTACTTACCTGTGTTTGACCCCTGGCCTGCTTCCTGGATACCTCTGCTGCCTGATTACCAGTGCTTGACCCTCGGCCTGCTTATTGGACATTCTCTGAGTTACTTACCTGTGTTTGACCCCTGGCCTGCTTCCTGGATACCTCTGCTGCCTGATTACCTGTGCTTGACCCCCGGCCTGCTTACTGGACATTCTCTGAGTTACTTACCTGTGTTTGACCCCTGGCCTGCTTCCTGGATACCTCTGCTGCCTGATTACCTGTGCTTGACCCTCGGCTTGCCTACTGGACATTCTCTGAAGTTACTTGTGTTTGACCCTCTGCTCGGTGTTCTGGACTTCTAGTTCTCACATGCACCTAAGGGTCCTCCTCCAGTACACGTTCTGGTACCTCCATAACCTCTGCCTCATCACGGTCCTGCCAGGTGTCTACTTCCAGTGCAGCATCAGACTCTCCTGGTCAACGTCGCTACTGCACACCACCTGCAACACACCTGCTGGCAACCCGTGCATCTTTGTGCCCGGTGACCTCTGTACCCACTCCAGAGGCATCGTGCACCTAGTCGCAAGGGGAGCAGCTCTCAGCATTTCGGCCCGGGTGAGTACTTGTGACACTATTGATGGATTTGTCTAGGACCTCATTATAGTCCCCCATGGCTATCACTGGGATCCCTGCTTTATCTATTATGAATGCAATCAGTTCGTATAAAATCTCCAGTTTAAAGGGTGGTGGTACATAGATACTTGCTAAGACAAATGGTTTATCTTCCATTGAACAATGTAAAAAGACATAGCGTCCCATTGGGGCTATTTGTACTTTATAACAGGAAAATTGCATCTATGCTTATATTTAGGTACATAATAAATGATAGTTACGGGTAGACTAGCTAACGAGAAAGATCTATATGGACATTTACTAAATACAGCAAGAAAAACAAAAACAAAAAGAATCAAGAACAGAAAGAAGAAAAGGGAAAGAGGAAGAGCGACCCCAGATCCCTGGTGGCCAGTCTCCTCCCCCCTCAGCCCCTGATGATAAGGTCTGCAAATATATTTTCTTTTTAACCCATGTGCTATGTCATAAATTTGTAATAATACCATACACGCCAATGTGAAAAAATTGCTGCAAATAGCACAATAGTTAACAATCAACATTAATAAGTAAGACACCCTTTCTTGACTTAAATTGTTATAACTATGTGCGTGCTTCCCCCTATCCATTATCTTAATTAAATCTCTTTTAAGTGACACATGCATAATGGGAATCTGTATCTTGTGCTCAACCTTTAGTCCTACCCTCCTTTTATCTTTTAACCCCTTCCCACCCTCCCCTCCCCCCTACCCTCCTTTTATCCCTTAACCCCTTCCCACCCTTCCCTCCCCAGCCCATCAGGGCAACCCCTAGTGGGTATATTCGTGACCTTTCCAACTACCTCTCTTCTAACCCAAAAAACTCTCTTTATTAAAGTGATCAGTGCAACTTCAAACAATATTAGGGGGCCGATCTGCCCCCTCCCATCCATACCTACATTCATATAACCTTGCCCATTACCAATGGGCTCTCTCTACTCTCCCCACCACCCGTGGTCTCTAAAAGTTATTTAATTACAGCCTTATACGAATAATAAAAAAAAAAGGGGGGGGGGGAGGCCCACTTACATGAGGAAGAAAAAAAAAACAGAGTTTTAGCAAGTAACTGCATCTCTCCATATTTCTCTTACCCCTCCGCCCCAATACCCCAACATTTATATATGAAACATTTTTTATAGACATTAATACAATTAAATCTCTCCTCTCCCCCCCCCATAAAAAAAGAGAGGGACGAAAGGAGAGAAAAAAAAGGGGGGGAACCCCACCCGAGAAAGGGGGGAGGGGATATATCCCTCTTTCCTTATAAATCCTTTCTATTGTCCTCAAACCATTGCGCTGCCTCGATGGGGGAGTTGAAAAAGAAAGTCTTATCGAAAGCCGTGACTCTCAGCCGAGCAGGGTATAGAAGGGCATAATGTATCTTATAATTAATCATGGTGTGCTTGACTGGAGTGAATTCAGCTCTGCGTTTCTGGAGATCCAGCGAAAAGTCCGGGTATAATGACACTTTAGCACCCTGGAACCTAATATCCCCCACCTCCCTTGCCCTCTGTAACAGGGTGACCTTATTGTTGTAGTTTAAAATTTTAAGTATTATTGGCCTAGGGCGATCTCCCTTGCGTTGATTTCTTGAGAAAATACGGTGTGCACGTTCGATAGCAAATAGGGGGGTAAAAGAAGATCCTCCAGAAATCTCCCCAAACCAGCCCTCCAAAAACTTGGTTAGATTGGGACCCTTCGTTAGATTTGGCCTTCGTTCAGGAAGGCCAATTAGTCTAATATTATTTCTGCGACTTCTATTTTCCATATCGTCCAGTTTAGCGACTTGTGCGTTTATTGTATCTTTAAGCCATTTAATTTCACTTTTAACAGGAGTCAGTTCATCTTCTATGGAGCTTTCCCGCCCCTCTAAATCTGCCATACTTTATACGGTTTTACTTAGGTCCTGTTTTATGGAGACTAATTCATCCCTGATACTCTTTAACCACTTGCCTACCAGGCACGAACACCTCCTTCCTGACCAAGCCATTTTTCAGCTTTCAGCGCTGTCGCATTTTGAATGACAATTGCGTGGTCATGCAACGCTCTACCCAAATACAATTTTTATCATTTTTTTCCCACAGATAGAGCTTTATTTTGGTGGTATTTGATCACCTCTGCAGTTTTTATTTCTTGTGCTATAAACAAAAGAAGAGCGACAAGTTTGAAAAAACATAATATTTTTTACTTTTTATTATAATAAATGTCCAATTTTTTTTTTTTTAAACAAATTTTTTCCTCAGTTTAGGCCGATACGTATTCTTCTACATATTTTTGGTAAAAAAAATCGCAATAAGCGTATATTGATTGGTTTGCGTAAAAGTTATAGCGTCTACAAAATAGGGGATAGATTTATAGCATTTTTATTATTATTTTTTATTTACTAGTAATGGCGGCGATCTGCGATTTTTATCATGACTGCAACATTGCGGCGGACATATCGGACACTTTGACACATTTTTGGGACCATTCACATTTATACAGCGATCCATGCTATAAAAATGCATTAATTACTGTATAAATGTGACTGGCAGGGAAGGGTTAACACTAGGGGGCGCTGCAGGGGTTAATATGTTCCCTATGTTAGTGATTCTAACTGTGGGGGAGGGGACTGACTGGGGGAGGGGACCGATCGGTGACCCTATGTACAAGGGACACACCATCGGTCTCCTCTCCAGTGACAGGACGTGGATCTGTGTGTTTACACACACAGATCCACGGTCCTGCTCTGTTAACGGACAATCGCGGGTGCCCGGTGGACATCGCGGCCGCCGAGCACGTGCATCGGGTCCCCAGCGACGCGGCGGGGCACGCGCGCGCGCCTCCCGCGGCGCGTGCGCCCCCTAGTGGCCAAAATGTAGACGCATTCAAATGACGGCGCCCGCCACAAGAGCCGCACCGCTCCGCCGTCAATAGACAGTGGGCGGTCGGCTACAGGTTAATTGATTGTCAAAATTTGAAATTGAATCTTTGCAGTCGTTTATTGCATTTAGTACCTCCCTTAATGTAGGTTCTCCCTCCGTAACTACCGAGATCTTTTCTACAGCTGGTATAGTGGTTGGCGCGGGGATTGAAGATGTATTTTCCTCTGCATTAATGGTAGTTAATGAGGTTTTGGATCCCCCTGGACCCCTATTTGTAGATTTTTTAGAAAGAGTTGGGGTGGATGAATTAGAGGTTGAATTAGAAGTTGTACCCCCCTGGCTCTTTCTATCTAATGGCAAGTTCTTTTGGTCCTTGACCTGTGGAGCTTCTTGGTGCGGGTTCGACCTATTAGGTGAAGCTGGTGCTGAATGTGCATATTTCTCAAGTTTAGTAGCAGTAGCCATTGCAATCTAGTTATTTTTCTCTTTTGTAGAACGTGTATTTTGAAACCCTTCCTGGGGTAAATGCTCTTCTGGGGGTCTTTTCCTCGACATGGCAATCTTGCTAAGCAAAGTGGGGTTGTCCCCTTTACCTTTCCCCCTCTCCTCAGCCACCTGTTAGGAGTTGTAATTATTCTACAGGCTCCAAGCTCCGAGCAGTGGATATCAATCACCGGTAGCTAGTGGCAAAAGCCTTTACACCTTATCTGCTCCAGAGAGAACTAGCAGTTGTCGTCTTTGATATATGGAAAATAATGACTTAATGCTAGATAGTTGAAGCCACCGGGATCCCTATTGAACCCTAACGTCCTATGAGTTGGGTTAGGTTAATCAAACCACTTTCTGAATATAAATAATGAGATCAGGGATATAGCTTTATTAATCCAAGTATATGTAGGGCCAGGGGATAGTATATAGAGCAGATATATATAACAAGCTTAGTGGATATCTGATACCACGGGCCCGCGATGAGGCGAGGTAGGCAGAGGATGTAAAATATAGGAATATTAACAGGTAGCCCCCATAGACTTTAGTTATGGTACAGCATATAACAGGGTGGTCTCAGTGTCCTCAGCTACCAGGTATGAAATAATAATAGTAAAAATGATTTTTCAATTACTCCTCTTCACTTTTCCCTTTTCTCTTCTTTCCTTCAAAAAAAATAATTAATTGTCCATACAGCAGAGCCTTACAGAGAAGGAGAAAAAAATAATAATTATAGGCTGGGAAAGTGCTTTACCAAGTGGCGCGTGGGGGTGAGGATCATTCCGTAACATGCACTGTTCTAGAACCTTTTATCCCCAGCGCAAATCACGGATGCAAGCTTTATACATGTATCATAGTACAGATATAGACCTATACTTGGAGGAAAAAAAGAAAGCTTGGAATATGAGCGTGTATGAGCGTGTAGGGTTACGCCACTCACCCCTCACAGCTATCTTCTCTCTGCTTGCAAAAACCTCTATGGTGATAGAGTACAGATGGAGTGTTGTTTAGGCAGCATTAGTAGGAAGTTCAGTAGAACTAATTAAAATGTCCCGGAGTCTCCTGTCTTCAAGCAGCTAGGCTATACAGAGGAGTACAAACAGAAGAAAGGATGGAAGGATACTTTTCCAAGTAGTGTGAGGGGTGAATATAATGTAATAGACAGTCCCAAAGCTTTTATCTCCAACTCAGTAAGGTTACAAATGTCACTATTATGGCACAGATCTGCCGACACACTTAGTAAGTGCAGTAAGTGCAGTTGCACAACTCATCCCCCGCGACTGTCCTCACTCCAGTTGTTAAGGGACGGCGTGGTTTTCTAAGCCCCCTCAGACATCACAGCCCAAGGCTATCCTTTAGTAGGAGCACCGCACGCTCAGCTCCCGATGTGTCTCACACTGTACCACCGGGTGGTTAGGTGATGCTGGAGGTCAGGTGGCTCACTCCTGCGGTCACATGGTTTAGCAGGCAGCCCACTCGCATCTTCACACGCTCACTTCATACTCCATGTTCCCGCACCTCTCACATCCGGTCACGCCCCCTGTACCCTTAGTTTTCACTCGAGTGGTACCATCAATACTTCCTTATACTGTAAACCTACAACAGGGAATACAATTTTGCACGCTGCGAGTGCACATCCACACTCGTTGGTGCAAATGATTCCATTCAGTCAGTACCTGCAACTGAGGAGGAACTGCTCCAGTGAAGAATCTTTTAAACATGAGGCTGATCTCCTCTACAATAGATTACTAGTTAGGGGTTAAAGCAAAACTTGCCTCAAAAAAGCTCAGGGTAATTCCGCTGCTGTTCTCCAGAACTAAGCCAAAAACACTGATACAGTGAGATTTATAACTACTTAGCATAGATACATTCACCAAATTATGCAGAAACATTGGCACTTACTTCTAGGGGATTCCACACTTTGTAAATATCTTGGTGATCATCCTGAGATCATGTTCAAACGTGCGGGATCAATTAGGAATCGTTTGGTGCAGAGTCGGTACACTAGATCTTCCAATAAACAGCAGCATAGACCTGGTATTTTTCATGTGGCTCATGCGATTATTGTCACTTGCTTATAGAGGGTCCTTCAGTTACACTCCCTAATGGACGAATCCATAGGATTCGCCATCACATTTCATGTCAAACAAAGGGAGTAATTGACATAATCCTTTGCCAATGTGGAGCTTTTTACATTGGCAAAATGATTAGACCACTATGGAAAAAAATGAAGGGCTATATGTACTATGTTACATGTGGCATTCTTAATACTGCTATAGGCCACCATGTGGCCTTCAAGCACAAGTATGATCCCTATGTGTTCAAGTTTGCCGCCCTCGACAGGATAGATATATTAGGATCCACGAGGGGGCAATTTTGACCAAAGAGTTCTACAGACAGAAACCAAATGGGTATACGATTTACATGCTACGTCATTTACGGGCTTAAATTACGTTCTGAGTTTTAGACCATTTTTTTTTTTAAAGAACTGTGGGACCATGCCTGTGTTTTGTTGTTCTCTATATATGTGTTTTATCCGTGCACATATTGTTCCTACCTGCTCCTTGTCTGTTTTGCTTTGTTTTGTCTCCTTCATTTAACCCCTAGGTTATTCTTGTTGCCTACCTGGGTCTGTTCCATGACCAGTATTACTATTATATAATGTATAAATTTGCTAATATATATATAATATAGAAACTGCTATGTATATTTTATGGACGACAACTATACGCTTATATACTAGATAATGCAACCTATTGATTTGAGAAAGGATTTCCTTTTTGGCCGCTTGTGATATCTGGATGACATATGTTTCAGATCTAACTACCTGAGCCCATA
Organism: Lithobates sylvaticus; assembly: GCA_028564925.1. Taxonomy (NCBI): domain Eukaryota; kingdom Metazoa; phylum Chordata; class Amphibia; order Anura; family Ranidae; genus Lithobates; species Lithobates sylvaticus. The sequence goes on from CM053032.1 coordinate 161,501,846, forward strand.
TTATGCTGTGATCTTCTTAGGTACTAGCCATTTTCATGCCTGGACCAGTATTTGGGATATTCCCGCATTTGCTTATGTTTTGATTTGTTCTGCATGGTTGGCTGTATGTGTATGCTTCTCGGGTTTAAGCCTTGCTGCTATTTTCCCTGTATGAGGCTCTGCGTGGCTGGGTTATGCCCTTCTTTTGGGCGTGCTCTGGTTGTTGTGATTCCTTCCCCTCCTCTGTTCTCTAACGATATGTTATGACAGGGTCGACTAGAGCGTGTGCGCCCCTCCCCTGGCCGGCTACGCCTCCTATACTATCATGCTGCGCTATGCACAGGTGTACTAACACATTGGTGTTGAGAGTACACTGACATCAGGTTAGGAATGTGCTGATTAGCGGAGAAGCCAAATAGCGTCCAATCAGCTCCATGTGCAGCCATAGCTTCTATCTGGGACAGGGAGCTATAAATAGCCCCCTCTGCTATGCTGCATTGTGGGAGATGCTTCCCTGAGGGGTATACCAGACTACATATCATTTATGGTGAGTGCGTGACATTTATGTGGAACATGAGAAACGTTACACTTCTGGCCAAACAGCCTGCATGAACCTCCTTTTGTTTGCTTGTCTTTCTTCTCTTTTTTGAAGGCTATGTTTATATCCCCCCCCCCATTTTTTCCTCTTCTTACCGTTTACCATCTATGAATGATATTATTGCAATAATTTAGCATGAAGTGACAGCTTTTCCTATCCTCATATTGATTAGTGGTTACAAATTAATAATAACTACTGCAGTAGGGAACAGACACAAAAGATACACTGTGTATCTTTCCAAATAACTGTTCTCCTTTATTATGATGCAATTGAAGGTTTTTATACACATGATTACGTAGGTATCACATTAATATTACAATTGTATTTTTATGGTAACAAGGGGCGTAACATAGGCAGACTAATTCTAATCAGAACTTGAAAGAATGCAAACATTTACTGAAAACATTATTAGTGCTGTGTGCACAGTGAGGGCAGTGTGCAATACATATAAAATAGAATACAATTATGTACAGAACTTACAAATTTCCTTTACATAAGTAAATTTCCTCTCTATTCAAGTATTGAGCATGGCTAGGCTTTTGATGGTAACATGTATGATTATGTTAATTGTTCTAGCTCACGATATGGTCACTAGCTTTTGGAAATTAGGTTATCTTATCTACACAGATGTTTGACATCTATTTGGGAGATTTCCATCTGGGGATATTTTTATGCTGATTGATGTGCTTTATTATAGATAGTGAGACCTGTTTCTTTCAACAACCCCTGAGTGTGTCCTGACGAAGCAAAACAGTGAAATGCTTTGACGCACAGGGGCTCGCTGCTGTCTATATGGTGTCAACATTTTGTTCATGCCTTACACCTATGTCTAGTGTGTGTCTTTGTATGTCTATGTTTTTTTTAATTTTTTGATATTTGCTCTGTTTGCGATCAATTGTTACTAATAAAATATATTTTATAATACAATTGTCCACCTTGCCTCTAAAGTCTGATCTATGGCCATTTTTGGACCCTTTTTTCTAATATTTATCTTTTACACTCAGAACATCATCTAAAAGCATTATTTTCCCTGTTAAAGTGATTCTAAAGGCAGAAGTTTTTATTTTATCCTAATGCATTCTATGCATTAAGATAAAAAACCTTCTGTGTGCAGCAGCCCCCTTAGCCCCCCTAATACTTACCTGAGCCCCATCTCAATCCAACAATGTTGCATGAGTGCATCGGCCATCTCCCTCCTGAATGGCTGAGACACAGTAGTGGCTCCATTGGCTCCCGCTGCTGTCAATCAAACTTAGTTAGCCAATCAGGAGAGAGGGGGCCACGGGTCCATGCCTAAATGGACACACAGAGCTGCTGCTCGGCTCAGGTACCCCCATAGAAATGTGCTTGCTGTGGGGGCACACGACAGGAGGGAAGGGCCAGGAGCGCCATTGAGGGACCCGAGAAGAGGAGGATCTGGGCTGCTCTGTGCAAAACCACTGCACAGAGCAGGTGTCAGGAAAGGTTCCACCCGCTGATGACACTATCTGACATCTGGTACGCAGTACTAATGTCCACCAGCAGGTGTCTCCTGGCAGTTTGGAACTGTTAGGGGAGTTTTCCCCTGCTGGTGTAATGTGATCTTTTGGCTGTAGTACTGGCGTCCACCAGCGGGTAGTTCCTGGCAGTTTGGAGCCAATATCACCTCCTGCAGTCAGGCATCACCTGAGCCTGATTGCAGGAAATGGTATAAATACCCTGCAAGCTCACACACACCTTGCCTTGGTGTCTTCCTTGTCTTCCTTGTGCCCTGAAAGCTCTGATCCTGATCCTGAACCTGATCCCTGATCCTGATCCTGAACCTGATCCCTGATCCTGAACCTGATCCCTGATCCTGAACCTGATCCCTGTACCCTGAACCACAACCTGTGTTTGTACCTGTTCCTGTCTACCCTGTATCCCTGCCCTGCAGCCTGATCCCTTCCACCTTCTCCCTGTCTGTCTTACTCCTTGCCCCCATCTGCTGATCTCCCGTTTATGACCCCGGCCTGGCTAATGATTACGATTCTGGTATTCCCCTTTGCTGTATATACTTGTCTGATTATTTTTATTTGTGGGTGTTTTTTGATATTGGTTTGTTGTGTACTGTGTGATATTGGAGGTGGTTGCATTTATATACAGGCATACCCCACTTTTAAGTACACAATGGGGTTTATTTACTAAAGCTGGGAAGTGCAAAATCAGGCTCAGTTCTGCATAGAAACCAATGAGCTTCCAGGTTTTATTGTGGTCTGCAGACAACGTAGGTAGGGAGAGATGATTTAGAAAGGAATCAGTATCTTGGGTGTTAGCCTGATCAGGAGCTGAATAAAATGTGGTTAGACCCTGGCAAAATTCTTCTAGGACCCACACGGGGTTACTAGTAAGAACATTATGGCGAGTGCAGATAGTGATAGGAGTAAATTTGGGGTAAAAGTATGCAATCTGTTAGCTAGCATCTGATTTGCCTTATTCGCTTTAGCATACCATTTCTGGTGGGATCAACGCAAGGTGCGCTCGGCGCAGGCAGTAAGGCAAAGATCCAGCTCTGAGTGGACTTGGTCCAGGAGCTTGCGATTAGCAGTGTAGGGGATTGTTTAACCACTTACCGCCCCTGGTCTATAGCATGATGACGGCCGGGCCATGGTTGCGTTATCCTGACTGGGCGTCATATGACGTTCACCAGGATAACAACCGCCGTGTGCCGGTGGGGGTGCGCATCGCAGTGATCGGTGGTGCAGTGTGTCAGTCTGACACACTGCTACACCAATCTCAGTAAAGAGCCTCCGGCGAATGCTCATTACCACGTGATCAGCCGTGCCCAATCACGGCTGATCACCATGTAAACAGGAAGAGCCGTTGATTGGCTTTTCCTCACTTGTTTATCAGTGCAGCCCCCCCACAGATGCCCACACTGGACCACCAGGGAAGCCGCCAGGACCACCAGGGAAGCCCCCAGCATGTGGATGGCCAGGTATGTACCCCATGGCCATCCACATATAAAAAATATGCCCAATACATGCCAATCAGTGCCCACAAATGGACACTGACTGGCAACATTATGGATCAGTACAGACAAGTGATACACAGCAATGCCACCCATCAGTGTCATCAGTGCTACCCATCAGTGTCTATCAGTGCCACCTCCCAGTGCCCATCCATGCCCATAAGTGCCCACCTATCAGTGGCTATCAGTGACCAACCGTGCCACCTATCAGTGCCACCTATAAGTACCCATCAGTGCCACCTATAAGTACCCATCAGTGCTGCCTATGAGTGCCCATCAGTGCCGCATACCAGTGCCACCTATCAGTGCCCATCAGTGCGGCCTAGCAGTGCCCATCATCAGTGCCCATCAGTGCCACCTCATCGGTGCCAATCGGTGCCGCCTTATCAGTGCCCATCAGTGCAGCCATATCAGTGCCCATCATTGAATAAGAAAACTTACTTATTTACAAAACAATTTTTACAGAAACAAAGACAAACTAAATTTTTTTCAAAATTTTTGGTCTTTTTTTATTTGCGCAAAAAAAAAAAAAAAAATCGCAGAGGTGATCAAATGCCACCAAAAGAAAGCTCTATTTGTGGGAACAAAATGATAAAAAAAATTTTAAGAAATAAAGACGTTCTTTACAATATTACACTATTGGGATCCTTCTCTCCTTTGTATGGTGCATGAGTGGAGCTCTCCCGGGACATCTAGGATTGGCTAGCTTCCAGGGTGCTACACAGTGGCAAAAACTGTGAATGTCTCATGCACCAGGAGGGGGAGAAAATTCTGGTGCAACCACAATAGGAGCATGGAAAAGTCACTTATGCTGTGATCACCTTTTGAAGAGGGAATAAATCAGCGCGGCTCATTCACCAGCACAAAGCACCTTTTTTCTGAACTATTAAATTATCTCAATAAATGGGACTAGAGTGTCATATTGGATTCACAGATTTTGAAAAAAACTTTTTTACACCATTTTTATATTTATTCATTTATTTTTATATTTTTTGCACATTCATATATACCGTATATACTCGAGTATAAGCCAAGATTTTCAGCCCTTTTTTAGGGCTGAAAGTGCCCCCCTCGGCTTATACTCGAGTCACCGGCGTCTACCTACATGAATAGCGTGTCATGCAGACAGACGGCAGTGTTCAAAAGCCGTGCCTCCTCCTCCTCCCCGTCCGTGATAGGAGGAACACTAATTTTCTTAGCAGTAAGTCAGTGTGCAGTGTTCCGCCTATCACGGATGTCCTGTCATTCTGATCTCATGGACGAGGATGAGAGGATGTCCGTGATAGGTGGAACACTGACTGCTGGGAAAACAGAGTGTTCCTCCTATCACAGACGAGGAGGAGGAGCGGCTTTTGAATGTAGAATGGTGCCTTACACGTTGATCGGCAGGATCAGCAATGGGGGACACAGGACGAACAAGGAGGCATCTAACGATCGGCACAAGACTGCAATGGTGGACACAGGTGGCAGATCGCACAGGGAGGCATACACAGGACCCAGGGGATGCATATCGGCACAGGTAGGCTGCAATGGACACAGGGGGGTTTGTACAGGACACAGGGGGACATACAGCTGCAGATGGGCATTTGCTGACCCTCTTTTCCACTTACAGTAGCTGCTACATTTTTAACCCTCGGCTTATACTCGGGTCAATACGTTTTCCCAGTTTTTTGTGGGTAAATTAGGGGCCTCGGCTTATATTCGGGTCGGCCTATACTCGAGTATATACAGTATATATTTTTCTATTTTTTGGGGTTTTGTAATCACCTCTGCACATAGTGTGTTTTTTTTGTACGCATGTATGTATTAAGCCATTTGGAAAGGTTTAGATTGTATAATTAAATACCACTTTCATAAGGACCACATACACCAGACATAAATATTGCATTAAATAATTTATTCAATATCACATTAGGATTTTATTAAAATTTTCTTTAGTATATGAATTAAAACGAACAGTGCCACACCTACTTCACTTTTCCTAAGGTGTAAAAGTGCCTGGTATTGAAGTGGTTAAACCCCGTAGAGCAGTCATTATTTTCAGCCGTATGACTGGTATCTTCAGTTTTCCCTAATCCTTATTGCTGAAAATAAAAGTTACTATGGCAATTGGCAAATCAGGATCTTTATAACTTAGTGAATCTTGTGTTTGTGTTGCAAATCCATGTGCTACAGTCAATTTAAATTTTACGTTTACACATATTCATTTTAAACTTGAAATGGATTCCTAAATGTTTATATTCATTAACTTTATGAAATTCTTAATTTCTATGTTAATATTCTTATATTTTTCTGTCTTCCTAAATTGGCTGATATAATCATATAATTTTGTTTACCTCTCACTGATTTCAACATATTAGTTGCACAAATAATGTAAATGTTTCTTACACATTTGCTCTTCATTTGTTTAATATTTATTCTTGCTATTAGTTCTTTCTTCCAAGTCATTTATTCCAAATTTTAGCAACCTAATAAGGTGAAAATGATTACTTTAGCTTCTAACGAGCATAGTCATTGGAAAATTGATCATTTAAGAGATGCTGCCCCTAACACGAAAAATAAATAAAATCAGAAACTGTTTTATTGTTTTATTTCAATGGAATCAACAAAGCAGAACATACATTATCCCCTAGAAGCAGCAAGAAGCTTGTTCATTGAATCATTGCAGGATATGAAACCATTTTACATTAGAGCTTTTATTACAAAACAATATGTCAGATGAGACAATGTTATTACTTCAATGGCAAATGCAAGTGATTTGCTTATGGAACAGAATCAATTGATAGATACTAAACATTTACAGAAATTACCATGGCTCCAGCAAGCTGCTATATGGTATCAGGAATGGAAGTGTTTTTGTTTCAATCAGTGTAGGATTAAACAATCTAGCCTTTATAGTTGTATAATCGTGTTTGATGTTCTTCACGAGAATGAGCAATGGATGTTCTTTCAAAGATGCAGAGTTTATAGCCAATAAAAAGTTGGAAGCTCATGGTAATAGTCTCTTTAAATGAAGCATCTTAAGAGGGCAAGTGCTTCAAATCCTTTAAAACTTCAGAAAAAATGCAATCTGTCTGAAGTTTGTTTAGACATTTGTTATAAGAGAAAAGATTCAGAGTGGGTTGATCCATAGTACTATGTACACTAAACACCAGGGACATGCAGTGAGGTCAGTGGCTGGTGAGGCACTGGCTAGTATCAGAGCCAGATACACACAGGTTACATAGGCCACAATCGTTAGAGCGAGAGCAATAATTCCAGCACTAGACCTCCTCTGTATCTCTAAACATGTAATCTGTAAACATTTTTAAAGCGTCTCCTATGGAGATTTATAAGTACTGAAGTTTGGCGCCATTCCATAAGTGTGCGCAATTTTAAAGTGTGACATGTTAGGTATCTATTTACTTGGCATAACATCATCTTCCACATTATACAAAAAAATTGGGCTAACGTAATGCCACAAACTTTTCCCGACCGAAAAATAGAAAACTTGCTCTCAATCTTTTGCTGGCTGGAATTCCACCAGCAAAAGACCGATGGAGCATACACACGGTCGCATTTTCCAACAAAAAGCTCTCATCTGAGTTTTGCTGGCGGCTTTTCCGATCGTGTGTATGCGGCATTAGTGTTGTTTTTTTATTCAAGAAACAGTTTCCCCCCAAAAAATGTGTTTAAAAAAATTGTTGCGCAAATTCCGTATGACATAAAAAGTTGCAATGACCACCATTTTATATTGGGACTGCGATATTGCAGCGGACAAATTGGACACTTTTGACACATTTTTGAGGCTATAAGAATGCACTAATTACTGTATAAATATCACTGGCAGGGAAGGGGTTAACACACTGGGCGATAAAGGGGTTAACTGTGTTCCCTAGATGTGTACTAACTGTAGGGGGGATTGGACTGACTAGGTGGAGAGAGATCAGTGTTCATACTTAGTATGAACACACGATCTGTCGCCTCTCCCCTGAGAGAACCGAGATCTGTGTGTTTACACACACAGATCCCAGTTCTCGCTCTGTCACGAGCGATCACGGGTGCCCAGCGGTCATCGTGCCCGCTGGGCATTCGCATCAGCTCCGGGCACACACTGCGGCATGACGTAGAGTTACGGTAGGGGAGTCAACCTGCCGCAGTACAACTGCAGCGGCTGGTCCGGAAGTGGTTAAAGGGTAGCACCTCTGCACAACATTCTTAATCAATCCGCCCCCTCTCAGCTGGGACTAACTACAATCAGCAGCACAAGCACTTTGCTGTATACTATGCTTTAAGGGAACAGAATCCATTTTTTTAGGGCAATAAATGCTCCAGGAGTCGGGTTGCAGGTCCCGCGATCGTCTCACGGAGAGGAAGAACGGGGAGATGCTAATGTAAACAAGCATCTCCCCGTTCTGCCTAATGACAGTGTCACTGATCTCTGCTCTCTGTGATCAGTAACAGAGATCAGTGATGTGCCACGCGTAGCCACGCCCCCCCCCCCACAGTTAGAAACATTCCCCAGGACACACTTAACCCCTTAACTGCCCCCTAAAGGTTAACCCCTTCACTGCCAGTGTCATTTACACAGAAATCAGTGCATTTGTATAGCACTGATTGCTGTATAAATGACAATGGTCCCAAAAATGTGTCAAAAATGCCCGATGTGTCCGCTATAATGTCACAGTCATGCCAAAAATTGCTGATCAGCGCTGTTACTAGTAAAATAAAATTATAAATAAAAATTGCATAAAACTATCACCTATTTTGTAAACACTATAACTTTTGCGCAAACCAATCAATAATCGCTTATTGCAATTTTTTTTACCAAAAATTTGTAGAAGAATACGTATCGGCCTAAACTGAGGAAAAAAAAATTTTTATATATTTTTTGGGGGATATTTATTATAGCAAAATGTAAAAAATAGAGCGTTTTTAACGCTCTTTTTTTGTTTATAGCGCGCAAAAAATAAAAACTGCAGGGGTGATCAAATACCACCAAAAGAAAGCTCTATTTGTGGGAAAAAAAGGACGTAAATTTTGTTGGGGAGCCACGTCGCATGACCGCGCAATTGTCAGTTAAAGGGATGCAGAGCTGAATCACAAAAAGTGCTCTGGTCAGGAAGGGAGTAAATTCTTCTGGGGCTGAAGTGGTTAATTAATGGGTCTGCAGTAACTTAGTACTATGCTGTCCTTCCTGGCAGCCTTCCAGGTCACCCCTTTCCAGCTTTTGATCTTTATACCATTTAATTCCCCAAAATGCATTTTGGCCATCATGATTAAACAATACATTTCTATACAAAGCCCTAGTGCAGTAAGTTTTATTGCAATAGTAAAAATAAAAGCACTTCCAAGTGTGCACTCACATTAAAAATACAAATGTTAGCATTCAACATGGTTACTACAGGCATACCCCACTTTTAAGTACACGATTTGACCATGTGTATGTAAAACAAAAATGTACTTAAAGTGAAGCAATACCTTTTTTCACTTCTCAATGCATGTACTGCATTGTAATAGTCATAGGAAGCTGACCGACCCCAAAATTGGATATGTTGTAGTCCTGGGTCCCTCTCGGTGCTTCCCAAGGTCTCTGTCCCAAGGAAGCATGGGGTGGTCCCTGTCCCCAGGGGGATGGGGTGGTCCCCAGGGGGGGTGGCGTGGTCCTTGTCCCCAGGGGAAGTGGGGTGGTCCCTGTCCCCAGGGGGAGGTGGGGTGGTCTCACTCACTATGACCATGGTGCAGGGTCAGGTTGATGTAGATTCCAGCCAGCATGGTCTGGCTATGGCACTTGTGTCCACCTGGCTGTTGTAGTTTGTGAGAAAGCATAGACTGCTGTGGCCGGTTGCCTCCCAGCACTTGTTTATTGTTGCTTCAGCTCCCTTCAGCAACAGCACAGAGCCAATGATCAGCATGGGAGGCCGCATCTCCATGGGCTCTCTGAGGGAGATTTCCATGAAGGGGCATGGAGGTGACTCGAGGGCTCCCAGTACTGCAATGCCACTGTCCATACTTGTGAGACACTTTAAGCACACTTGCGGGTATGTCTGTACTCGTGAGTGTATGTAAAGTAAGTGTCCGTATAGCTGGGTATCCATGTATACATGTTTACAGGATGGCCACCACTCACCCAACTTCCTGCTTGTTTCCTGCGTGTGTTCCACAGAAGCGATGAAGTGATGTAGGTGGAAATTATGTCATAACGAATAACCCCTGCCCAACATGTTTCAACAAATTAAAGTGCTCTTTTGAAAAGGTTGATTGCAGACTTAGGAATCTACATAGAATTGTATAGCAACTGAGTCATACTTTGTCTCACCCTCTTGAGTAGATCCCCTGAATTCACAGACAGCAACTCTAGGAGATGTGTACTCTCCTACGGTACTCTATGTTGTCTGTGGAGGAATCATTATCTCTGAACCAAAAAATCTCAATAAATGTATATCTTTCTCTCTAACAAGTAAACAAAAGAAAATCTCTTGAATGTCAGTCTCCTGGAGGTTTTTTGTTAATATTTGGACAAGTCAGGAGGACATTTTTAGGCAGACACACTCAAATTTGGCACTAGTCAAACTGTACCCTAAATACTGGTGAGCACCCACACTTAATATAGGGCCCATAAGATGGGGAGCTCTTTCTGTATGACTGTACAGTAAATTTATAGAATTTTGGCTTTCTTTGGAAATTACAGCTAATGGGGGAGAAATGTTTCAGTACTCATTCTCTGTTATAAGATAAGTGTTGATTCTGTGGTCTGAAAGGAGAAGGTGCAACTCAGCTTTTTGTGTCATCTTTAATCAGTCCCTGCTCCATTATTTCTAAGAAGACCTCTGCTTCCACTCGTACGCCGACGACACTCAATTATATTTTCGTATCACCGGACAAAAAGACCATCATCAGCAATTAGGAAAATGCCTCACGATGATAGACGACTGGATGACTACTAGCTCCCTCAAACTTAATGAATCAAAAACAGAACTTCTTATTCTACATGCAAATCATAACCCCCGAACCAAGATCCCTTGGACACCTCCTACCATCTTTGGACGGACCATCACCACTAGGACCAAGGCCAAGAGTCTCGGAGTCATTTTTGACTCAGAAATGTCAATGGATGCCCAAATAGGAGCAGTAGTCAGTGGATCTCACCATCTGCTCCGCCTGCTACGCAGACTCATCCCCTTCATTCCAAAGGAGGACAAAGCAGTGGTAGTTGGAACAATCATCAATTCTCGACTGGACTACGCTAACTCCCTTTACATAGGACTACCGCAATATCAACTTGCGCGCTTACAACTTATCCAAAACACGGCGGCAAGACTGATAACAGGGAAAAAACCCTGGGAATCCATCTCCCCTTCCCTGAGGAACCTACATTGGCTAAACGTAAGTAATCGGGTCGCATTCAAGACCCTCTGCCTCACCCACAAATGCACACATGGAAACGCTCCGCAATACCTTCGCGAGAAAATAAAACACTACACACCGAATCGCAGTCTTCGATCGGCTAATCAAAATCTTCTCCTCATTCCTAAATCCCGCTACAAATCAAAGGGGGAACGGAGATTCGCTGTCCAGGGACCACGGCTATGGAACGCTCTACCAACCGACATTCGCATGGAAGAAAACCATCTGGCCTTCAGGAAGAAACTCAAGACCTACCTCTTCTAGAAGCTTGATAACCAATCGCCAATACAGCGCCTTGAGGCGATTCAGTTCGCATTGTAGCGCTATACAAGTTATTCATTCATTCATTCATTCATAAGAAGAGTTTGTCATTTGATTATTCTTTGAAAGACTGTGCACCCTAAATGGTCTTTGTCACTGTCGTAGGCAAGGTTATCTCTGGAGAAGCCTATAAAGGAAAAAAGCAGTTGGTTTGTGTGACAATTTTTTATGAGAAAATGATTATGGCAAAGCTGGAAAAAAGAGAGACATATGTTCTCTAGTATACTGGTAAGCATGCCGCTAATGGAGGTTGGTTTATGGGTACTTCCTAGACAGACATCTTCCTAGACAAACATCTCCTGTAATTACTCATCCTAGGTCTACTCTCCCAGTAAAATAAGCATTGTGGACCCTTAATATAAGCTCTCATGTTGTAGATCTGAGGGATATCTCTCCCAAGGAGCAGGATGATATTTTATCTACCTTTGGTATAAAATGTGCCATTCACTTCAATGATTAGAGATTGAGGGTTAAATTTAATAAGAGTTGGAAAGGACTAGGCTAAGGATTCCCCACCTTGCTCACTGCTGCTTGTGCTGATAGTGTGTTGTAAAGTCCATGGGGCTGACCAAGAATGTAAAGTCTGTGTTGTGGTCTGATCTGTTGCATTTTGTGTTTCATGCTGACTTTACAATCCCCTGTGATGCTAGGTGATGATATTAAGCTCCTGTAGCAAATGTTGTTCTCTTTCAGAAAGCTTTGCAGTCAACCAAGGATGTTTCCCTGAAGGCTCTGCATTTTAGGATAGGATGTGGATTCCAATATAAGGGACACTGCCCACTAAGATATTGTACCTTTGTCTCTGAGTGAGAGTAGCTGGCAGACCTGTGAAAAGAATGTGGAGGAGCCACATTAGTTCTGTGTGCTGTTATTTGGGATTTTAGGAATAAGTTCTAAAGGAGCAGAATATGACATTGGGAAATCAAAATGAGGATATTTTGGTCTTAGCTTGCTGGCACACAAAGTCCACAAAAGCATAGATGGCAGTAAATGGAATGGTGCACTGTCTTTCAAATATGCAGTTATATGTGATTCACTGCTCTCACAAGTTATAATATAACTTTTATACTTTGGGGTTGACACCTCTGGCTGTATCATGAAATGCAAGTTCTTGGAAATCCCCTTTAGATGTGGCTACCTGGAGCTCCATCAGAAAGTCACTTAGTTCCTTAAGTTTCTGATTTGACTTGTTAGGTATTTTGGGAGAGCTATAAAGTCCTTTGAATAGTGCACTTTCTATAGCTTCTGCTGAACCATAGCACTTATCAAGTTCTTCCCAGATCATTTTTAGACCAGTCTGTGTAGTTAATGTTGAATGTTCTTCATTGTTTTACATGCTCAGCAGACTAATTTCTATAATATTTGATTATGAGGTCTATTTCTTCACTCTATGACAACCCTGTGCCTTTAATTGCATTTTGAAAGAAAGGCTAGGTAGTCTTTAGGATGATTGTTAAAAAATGTTAAGTTCTTTAGCTACATTGTGCAAAAAATGTGGCAGAATCAATAGCCCTTTGGTTATTGTTGACTAAGCTGCATTGCTAGGTGGTGTGTAATCATACCTTTATAGATACTCTGGTTTAAGCAGGTCTGCATCCTACCACTCTTGTATGAAGGCTGACCCTGGAAGATAATTTGTAGACTTAGGTATATTGTGTGTGTTAAGCTCATTGTGCATGGTGTCATTTTTATTGGAGTCCCAAGTATTGAATTGAATTGTTGTTTGCAGACTTAAGGCTTGTCGCTGACTTGCAGTGGTGCTGTGTAGCATCTGTGGTTCATCTCCTCAGCTTAGTCTTTGTTGCTACTTGGCTTTGAGTGTTGCTAGCAGTAGTCTTAATTGCATTGCAATGAATCTTGGGGTTTAGTTATTGGACCAAGTACATTACCAAATTCACTGTGCTCATTGTCATGGTACATACCGTAACTCATTCTCTATCTCTGCTTGCTTCTAGGAAGGCTTTTTGAATTTCTTGGGATACCTCATGCTGTGCTTTTTCAGGTTCTTTCTGGATTTTCTCAGTCTCAAACTATGCTTTCTCAGACTTTAATTATATTTTCACTCTGATAAGCATTTCTTGTTTAGAATATGCTGCCTGTACTTTTGTTGCTTCAGCTTTTGCACGGGCAACGTTGAAAGCTTTTCTTGTTGATGAAAGTTTAGAAAAAACAAAAACTAGAGGCCTTGTCTTGTATGAGGATGCCGTAAATGTTGCTTGGTGGAGGTGTTTGACAGTGTAGAGACTGCTGTATTGCCATAAGTAGGTGCCTGCACTTACAGTGTAGCAGGTGTCCTTGCCAAAGATTACCATGTGACATTTGTGCTAATTGCCATGCAGATAAATCCTGTTATCCTTCAATAAAATTAAACCATATGTACAAATCTTGAAGTTTTATTGACAGAACAGAATGGGATGAAATCTGTGAGAAATAAGGTAATGTATTCAAAATACATATAATACTATACATAGAGTTGGTGTAGGTCCAACATTCACCAGTGATGCTGCCATGAAGTGCCAAAATAGGTTATTGTTTCTCCATGTGCACTGAAACATGGTGGTTGGGCTTCTACAGATGCACTTAATTTACATATGCTTCTCAAAAAGGAGCCTGTACTTCCCATGATGCTCCCTGGGAGGTTTCATGGGAATTAAAGAGGCCCTATAGAGGTCAAAACACTAATAAACAAGTCCATTCACTAATATGACGTAGTGCACTTTGGTCACTAGGGGAAGCCCAAAACCAAGTCAACAGGAATAACAGTATCTCAACAGGATCTCTATGTTGGAAGCATGATAGTGTGTATTACAAAAGCCACACTGCTCCCTATTTTCAAAAAGCATACACTGCTCTGCCTATCACTAACACAGTGCTCTACACAATACAAAAAATGTGATCTGCAACACTTTCCGTGTTTATCTTATGCCATGTAGACCCTATTGGTTACTCAGATACATGAAGCCAGATTGGACACAGTTCTAAATGACCTTGAAAGGCACCGTTTTGGGTAATGGCTGAAAATGAAATAACTGTCACCTAAGGACACAATAGGGCTAGTGCAAGATTTGAATTCTAATAAAACCTGTAACAATTATGCCACCTTACATAACGAAGCAGTTGGCCTGAGCTGTAGAAGCTCCTGCTGTGATTTCCCTGGGGGAGGGATGCTTCTCTCTTTCTGCTTAAACACAGAGCCGCTGAGGGTTTTTATAAAGCTATCATTATAAAATACCATTATTCTAAAGCTATTTAATTAGGCAGAGCTAAGCCAGCCGTGACTGTGTGTGCTCTGGAAGGAGAAAGGACTTTAAACAGAGCTTGTCCCAAAGTAGAAAGTAAGTCAGAAGAATTAAAAGAGAGAGAGAGGAATCACTGGCAGGAAAGATAGGAAGATAGAGGCAGATAATGTGTCTGAATATATCCATTTATCTATGACCATCTGTGCAGAAATAAAGTCAATTGTAAAGTTTTTAATGACAGATAATTCTTGTATTTCCTATGTGAAGTGTTTTTTTTTTTTTTTGCAAAGGCCTAGGTTCCAAACACACGTAATACAAAAAAAAAAAATACAAGTGGGTAGAAACCCACAGCAACCAATCCTAATTAATTTGAGTATCACAAATGTAAATATAATTGGTTGTTCTGGGTTGTTGCATAAGAACATCATGGCTGTACTTTTTCTTTGGCTTATTGAAAAGGTTTCTTTGTAGACAGGCAAAGCTCTGCCATACATCTGCCTTATGAAGACTATTAAGGTGTATGTAAAACCAGAACTTTTTTTCAATAACTGACATTTATTTTTCCATAAGAAAAGAGAGCAACAAAAGTACAAGCTATTGTACATAGTATACTGTTACAGATTACAGTATCCATTAAGGAGAATGCATACATAAGGACCCTATATGTTGAAGAAGACACAAAGAAATGTTATGTAAATAAAGCAGCAAAAACATTTATAACAATCAATGTATGTGGACTGTCAATACTAATTTTGGAAAATGTATATATTCAGACTGTTATAGCAAGTTATTCTTATAAATATCTGTCTTATCAATCAATATTTGAGTCTTTTGTGGTTATTTGCGACATCTCTTGAGTATGCTCCTTTAATACTAAAGTCTCATTTCTTTTTTCTTTAAAAATAACAAACATGTTATACTTACCTGCTGTCATTAATTTAGATGTGACCAGAGCTGTGTGAGCTGTACAGAGTGAACCAAACGTATGTAGGTGAAAAAGTAAGTCATTTATTAAGATAAGTGAACAATACAGGCATACCCCACTTTTAAAGTGGGACGGTACTGGGGAAAAAAACAAATAAAAGCCAGCAGCTACAAATACTGCAGCTGCTGACTTTTAATAAATGGACACTTACCTGTCCCTGGTTCCAGCGATGTGGGCAGCAAAGGCCGATCAATCGATCGGCTCTCTGATGCTGCCGGCGCCATTCTCAGTGAGGGAATCAGGAAGTGGCTTCACTTCCCGGTTCCCTACTGCGCATGCGCGAGTCGCGCAGCGCAATGAGAATAGTCAGCGCTGTCTGCCGGGACACGCGTGTGTCCCGGCAGACAGCGCGCCAGGACAGGAAGTGGCGTAAACTCCCGTGGGGGTTTATGCCCAGAAGTGGGTGCAGATACCTGTCTATAGCCCCATACACACGCGCGGATTATCCGAGGACCAGGTCCGTCAGACCATGTCCGTCATACTTTGTCTGATGTTGGTTTTGCGTACACACGGTCGGACAAAGTTGTCGGAAAATCCGATCATTCTGAACGTGTTGACGTTTGTTGCCTACGACGGGACTACGTAGAGGCTAGTGGCCAATAGCTTTGGTCTTGTAATGTGATCTGAGCATGCGTAGCACTTTGTCCGGTCGGACTACCATACACACGATCGGATTTGGTGTGATCGGACCGTGTTGTCGGAAAATCTATCCAGCAGGAGATAGGACTTTGTCCGTCGGACAATACGACGTACACTGTCCGATGGTGCATACACACGGTCTGATTTTTCAACAACATTGTCCGATCGGACAGAATCCATGCAAAAATCCGACCGTTTGTATGGGGCTTTAGACAGGAATCTGCACCCCCTCCCCCCTGAAAGGTGCCAAATGTGACACCGGAGGGGGGGAGGGTTCCGAAAAGCGGGAGTTCCACTTTAGGGTGGAATCCCGCTTTAAGTACATAATGGGGTTTATTTACTAAAGCTGGAAAGTGCAAAATCGGGCTCACTTCTGCATAGAAACCAATGAACTTCTAACCTCAGCTTGTTCAATTAAGCTTTAGTAATAAAACCTGGAAGCTCATTGGTTTCTATGCAGAACTGAGCCTGATTTTTCACTTTCCAGCTTTACTAAATAAACCCCATTGTGTACTTAAAAGTGGGGTATGCCTGTATATAAATGCAACCACCTCCAATATCACACAGTAAGGGAAATACCAGAATCGTAATCATTAGCCAGGCCGGGGTCATAAACGGGAGATCAGCAGATGGGGGCAAGGAGTAAGACAGACAGGGAGAAGGTGGAAGGGATCAGGCTGCAGGGCAGGGATACAGGGTAGAGAGGAACAGGTACAAACGCAGGTTGTGGTTCAGGGTACAGGGATCAGGTTCAGGATCAGGGATCAGGTTCAGGATCAAGGATCAGGTTCAGGATCAGGATCAGGGATCAGGTTCAGGATCAGAGCTTTAAGGGCACAAGGAAGACAAGAAAGACACCAAGGCAAGGTGTGTGTGAGCTTGCAGGGTATTTATACAATTTCCTGCAATCAGTCTCAGGTGATGCCTGACTGCAGGAGATGATATTGGCTCCAAACTGCCAGGAACTACCCGCTGGTGGATGCCAGTACTACAGGCAAAAGATCACATTACACCAGCAGGGGAAAGCTCCCCTGACAGTTCCAAACTGCTAGGAGACACCTGCTGGTGGACATTAGTACTGCGTGCCAGATGTCGAATACTGTCATCAGCGGGTGGAACCTTTCATAACACCTGCTCTGTGCAGTGGTTTTGCACAGAGCAGCCCAGATCCTCCTCTTCTCGGGTCCCTCGATGGCGCTCCTGGCCCTTCCCTCCTGTCGTGTGCCCCCACAGCAAGCACATTTCTATGGGGGTACCTGAGCCGAGCAGCAGCTCTGTGTGTCCATTTAGGCATGGACCCGTGGCCCCCTCTCTCCTGATTGGCTAACTAAG
Organism: Lithobates sylvaticus; assembly: GCA_028564925.1. NCBI lineage: Eukaryota > Metazoa > Chordata > Amphibia > Anura > Ranidae > Lithobates > Lithobates sylvaticus. The sequence goes on from CM053032.1 coordinate 161,519,311, forward strand.
TTTGATTGACAGCAGCGGGAGCCAATGGAGCCACTACTGTGTCTCAGCCATTCAGGAGGGAGAATCCCGGATGGCCGATGCACTCGTGCAACATTGTTGGATTGAGATGGGGCTCAGGTAAGTATTAGGGGGGCTAAGGGGGCTGCTGCACACAGAAGGTTTTTTATCTTAATGTATAGAATGCATTAGGATAAAAGAAAAACTTCTGCCTTTAGAATCACTTTAACAGGGAAAATAATGCTTTTAGATGATGTTCTGAGTGTAAAAGATAAATATTAGAAAAAAGGGTCCAAAAATGGCCATAGATCGGACTTTAGAGGCAAGGTGGACAATTGTATAATAAAATATATTTTATTAGTAACAATTGATCGCAAACAGAACAAATATCAAAAAATTAAAAAAAACATAGACATACAAAGACACACACTAGACATAGGTGTATGGCGTGAACAAAATGTTGACACCATATAGACAGCAGCGAGCCCCTGTGCGTCAAAGCATTTCACTGTTTTGCTTCTTCAGGACACACTCAGGGGTTGTTGAAAGAAACAGGTCTCACTATCTATAATAAAGCACATCAATCAACATAAAAATATCCCCAGATGGAAATCTCCCAAATAGATGTCAAACATCACTGTGTAGATAAGATAACCTAATTTCCAAAAACTAGTGACCATATCGTGAGCTAGAACAATTAACATAATAATACATATTACCATCAAAAGCCTAGCCATGTTCAATACTTGAATAGAGAGGAAAAATAGAAATGTACATATGTAAAGGAAATTTGTAAGTTCTGTATATAATTGTATTCTATTTTATAGGTATTGCACACTGCCCTCACTGTGCACACAGCACTAATAAGGTTTTCAGTAAATGTTTGCAATTTTTCAAGTCCTGATTAGAATTAGTCTGCCTATGTTACGCCCCTTGTTACCATAAAAATACAATTGTAATATTAATGTGATACCTACGTAATCATGTGTATAAAAAACCTTCAATTGCATCATAATAAAGGAGAACAGTTATTTGGAAAGATACAGAGTGTATCTTTTGTGTCTGTTCCCTACTGCAGTAGTTATTATTAATTTGTAACCACTAATCAATATGAGGATAGGAAAAGCTGTCACTTCATGCTAAATTATTGCAATAATATCATTCATAGATGGTAAACGGTAAGAAGAGGAAAACATGGGGGGGGGGGGGGGATATAAACATAGCCTTCAAAAAAACTGTATTTTATCCACAGTACCAGTGGTATATATATATATATATTTACCAAAAACATAGCTATGTCCTTCTCAATATGAACAACAGCCTCCCCTGCAACTAGCAGATATAAACAGGGCTGTCCAAAAGCCTCTCAAAACAGCCTAAAAGAGAAGAAAGACAAGCAAACAAAAGGAGGTTCATGCAGGCTGTTTGGCCAGAAGTGTAACGTTTCTCATGTTCCACATAAATGTCACGCACTCACCATGAATGATACGTAGTCTGGTATACCCCTCAGGGAAGCATCTCCCACAATGCAGCATAGCAGAGGGGGCTATTTATAGCTCCCTGTCCCAGATAGAAGCTATGGCTGCACATGGAGCTGATTAGGCGCTATTCGGCGTCGCCGCCAATCAGCACATCCCTAACCTGATGTCAGTGTACTCTCAACACCAATGTGTTAGTACACCTGTGCATAGTGCAGCATGATAGTATAGGAGGCGTAGCCGGCCAGGGGGAGGGAAGCACACGCTCTAGTCCACCCTGTCATAACATATCGTTAGAGAACAGAGGAGGGGAAGGAATAACAACAACCAGAGCACACCCAAAAGAAGGGCATAACCCAGCCATGCAGAGCCTCATACAGGGAAAATAGCAGCAAGGCTTAGACCCGAGAAGTATACACATACAGCCAACCCCCGGGTTCGGCTCGCACCAGAACTCCCGAACGGACCTAAAGTCCGTGCGAGCATTAGAACCCTATTAGTTACAATGGATGCGAACGTTCGAAATCAAAAGTGCTAATTTTAAAGGCTAATATGCATGTTATTGTCATAAAAAGTGTTTGGGGACCTGGGTCCTGCCCCAGGGGACATGTATCAATGCAAATTTTTTTTTTTAAAAACGCCCGTTTTTTTAGGAGCAGTGATTTTAATAATGCTTAAATTGAAACAATAAAAGTGTAATATTCCTTTAAATTTCGTACCTGGGGGGTGTCTATAGTATGCCTGTGAAGGGGCGCATGTTTCCTGTGCTTAGAACTGTCCCTGCAAAAAGTGTCATTTTTGCAGGAAAAAAAGCTATTTAAAATCACTCGCGGCTAATGTATTGACGGCTCCCGTAACACAGAGAACAGTCATTCATTGAAAGCCATTCATAAAAAAAAAGTCATTGATAAAAAAAAATAAAAAAAAAATAAAAAAAAAAAGCGTGGGGGTCCCCCCAAATTCAATAACCAGGCCATTCAGGTCTGCTATGGATATTAAGGGGGACCCCAGCCAAAAAAAAAAAAAAAAATGGCGTGGGGTACCCCTCAAAATCCATACCAGACCCTTGAGGTCTGGGATGGATTTTAAGGGGAACCCCAGCCAAAAAAAAATGGCGTGGGGTCCCCCTCAAAATCCATACCAGACCCTTATCCGAGCACGCAACCTGGCAGGCCGCAGGAAAAGAGGGGGGGACGAGAGCCCCCCCCTCCCTCCTGAACCGTACCAGGCCACATGCCCTCAACATTGGGTGGATGCTTTGGGGGTCTGAGACCCCCAAAGCACCTTGTCCCCATGTTGATGAGGACAAGGGCCTCTTCCCCACAACCCTGGCCATTGGTTGTGGGGGTCTGCGGGCGGGGGGCTTATCGGAATCTGGAAGCCCCCTTTAACAAGGGGACCCCCAGATCCCGCCCCCCCCTGTGTGAAATGGTAAGGGGGTACAAAATTACCCCTACCATTTCACCAAAAAAGTGTCAAAAATGGTAAAAATGACAGGAGACGGTCTTTGACAATTCCTTTATTAAAATCTTCTTTCTTCTGGTCTTCTTCCTTCGTCCTCTCTTCATCCTTCGGTTTCTTCATCTTCTCCTTCCGGCATCTTCTTCCATCTTCTTCTTCCATCATCTTCTTCCTCCGATCCGCTTCTTCTTGCTCTGGTCTTCTCGTCCGGCATCTTCTTCCACGGCGTCCGGGTCTCTTCTTGGGCCGCTCCGCGCAATGGGAGGCTCCCGCTGTGTGAGGCTTCGCTGCGTCTGACAGGTCTTTTATAACGGAGGGCGGGGCCACCTGGTGACCCCGCCCCCCTCTGACGTCATGGGGAAAGCCATAGGGAATTCCCCATGACGTCCCCGTGCGTCAGAGGGGGGCGGGGTTACCAGGTGGCCCCGCCCTCCGTTATAAAAGACCTGTCAGACGCAGCGAAGCCTCACACAGCGGGAGCCTCCCATTGCGCGGAGCGGCCCAGAAGAGACGCCGACGCCATGGAAGAAGATGCCGGACGAGAAGACCAGAGCAAGAAGAAGCGGATCGGAGGAAGAAGATGATGGAAGAAGAAGAAGATGGAAGAAGATGCCGGAAGGAGAAGATGAAGAAACCGAAGGAGGAAGAAAGGAAGAAGGAAGAAGGAAGACCAGAAGAAAGAAGATTTTAATAAAGGAATTGTCAAAGACCGTCTCCTGTCATTTTTACCATTTTTGACACTTTTTTGGTGAAATGGTAGGGGAATTTTGTACCCCCTTACCATTTCACACAGGGGGGGGGGGCGGGATCTGGGGGTCCCCTTGTTAAAGGGGGCTTCCAGATTCCGATAAGCCCCCCGCCCGCAGACCCCCACAACCAATGGCCAGGGTTGTGGGGAAGAGGCCCTTGTCCTCATCAACATGGGGACAAGGTGCTTTGGGGGTCTCAGACCCCCAAAGCATCCACCCAATGTTGGGTGCATGTGGCCTGGTACGGTTCAGGAGGGAGGGGGGGCGCTCTCGTCCCCCCCTCTTTTCCTGCGGCCTGCCAGGTTGCGTGCTCGGATAAGGGTCTGGTATGGATTTTGAGGGGGACCCCACGCCATTTTTTTTTGGCTGGGGTTCCCCTTAAAATCCATCCCAGACCTCAAGGGTCTGGTATGGATTTTGAGGGGGACCCCACGCCATTTTTTTTTTTTTTTTGGCTGGGGTCCCATAGCAGACCTGAAGGGCCTGGTTATTGAATTTGGGGGGACCCCCACGCTTTTTTTTTTTTTTTTTTTTTTTTTTTATCAATGACTTTTTTTTTATGAATGGCTTTCAATGAATGACTGTTCTCTGTGTTACGGGAGCCGTCAATACATTAGCCGCGAGTGATTTTAAATAGCTTTTTTTCCTGCAAAAATGACACTTTTTGCAGGGACAGTTCTAAGCACAGGAAACATGCCCCCTTCACAGGCATACTATAGACACCCCCCAGATGTGATACTGCAATGCTGTACTAACAGCACGCGCACACTAATCTCCAGAATCATAGCACATAATGTCAGCAGTCAGCAGCACATAACACTGACACTGACGCTGGAACACAACACAATATGCGAGGCCGCCGGCGCGGCGGCCTTTTATACTGTGGGGCGTGTACTAAACCCCCTGAGCTATAATTGGCCACAGGCATCCTGCCTGTGGCCAATTATTGCTCTCCTCGCCGCTGGCTCTTTGATTGGCCAAGCATGCGGGTCACAGTGCATGCTTGGCCAATCATCAGCCAGCATTGCACTGCAACTGGCGCAGTGCATTGCGGGCCGCTCGCATCACACGAATTTGATGCGAGCGGCCCAAATAGTTCTGGGCTCGCCGAGCGGGTGAACACTCGATGTTCGATTCGAACATGGGTTCGAATCGAACACCGGGCCCATCCCTAGTATCAGTGTTTTTTGGCTTAGTTCTGGAGAACAGCAGCGAGATTACCCTGAGCTTTTTTGAGGCAAGTTTTGCTTTAACCCCTAACTAGTAATCTATTGTAGAGGAGATCAGCCTCATGTTTAAAAGATTATTCACTGGAGCAGTTCCTCCTCAGTTGCAGGTACTGACTGAATGGAATCATTTGCACCAACGAGTGGATGTGCACTCGCAGCGTGCACAATTGTATTCCCCATTGTAGGTTTACAGTATAAGGAAGTATTGATGGTACCACTCGAGTGAAAACTAAGGGTAACATCCAGGAAGGTGAGGCTGCTCTCACTATATTCCATAGTAAACGTCAGATTGTAGTTGTTATCGGCCAACATTGACATTGATGACATTGATGTAAGGTTTCTGTTGATCCTGACCATTACATAAATACAGTGTCAATGTATCTTAACCAACATAATACATTAGAAAGGTGGTTTGTGTGTTCATCATTGGAAAAAAGGTCACGTTAAAAAAAAAAAAAAAAAAAAAAAAAAAAAAAAAAAAAAAAAAAAAAAAAAAAAAAAAAAAAAAAAAAAAAAAAAAAAAAAAAAAAAAAAAAAAAAAAAAAAAAAAAAAAAAAAAAAAAAAAAAAAAAAAAAAAAAAAAAAAAAAAAAAAAAAAAAAAAAAAAAAAAAAAAAAAAAAAAAAAAAAAAAAAAAAAAAAAAAAAAAAAAACAAAAAAAAAAAAAAAAAAAAAAAAAAAAAAAAAAAAAAAAAAAAAAAAAAAAAAAAAAAAAAAAAAAAAAAAAAAAAAAAAAAAAAAAAAAAAAAAAAAAAAAAAAAAAAAAAAAAAACAAAAAAAAAAAAAAAAAAAAAAAAAAAAAAAAAAAAAAAAAAAAAAAAAAAAAAAAAAAAAAAAAAAAAAAAAAAAAAAAAAAAAAAAAAAAAAAAAAAAAAAAAAAAAAAAAAAAAAAAAAAAAAAAAAAAAAAAAAAAAAAAAAAAAACAAAAAAAAAAAAAACAAAAAAAAAAAAAGGTTTTTAAGAAGGTCCGAAGTATCTTTAACCACTTGCCGACCGGCGCACGACGATATACGTCGACAGAATGGCACGTACAGGCAGGAGGGCGTATATATACGTCCCTCCTTTAGCCTGTCCGTGCCATCGGGAGCGCGCCCGATCGCCGCGGGGACTCCCGCGATCGTCTCACGGGGCGGCTGAACGGGGAGATGCCGAGATAAACAGCATCTCCCCGTTCTGCCTAGCAACTAGTGACGCCGATCTCTGCTCCCTGTGATTGGAGCAGAGATCAGCATTCACTAGCTGACAGCCACGCCCCCCCACAGTAAAAAACACACCCCTAGGCATACTTAACCATTACACTGCCCTCTTGTGGTTAACCCCTTCACTGCCAGTGTCATTTATACAGAAATCAATGCATTTAAATGCATTAATTTCTGTAAAAATGACAATGGTCCCAAAAATGTGTCAAAAATGTCCGATGTGTCTGCCATAATGTCGCAGTCACAAAAAAAATCGCAGATCTCCGCCATTAATAATAAAAAAAAAATTATTAATAAAAATGCTATAAAAACTATCCCCTATCTTGTAAACGCTATAACTTCTGCGCAAACCGATCAATAATCGCTTATTGCGATTTTTTTTACCAAAAATATGTAGAAGAATACGTATCGGCCTAAACTGAGGAAAAAAATGTTTTTTTTATATATTTTTTGGGGATATTTATTATAGCAAAAAATAAAAAATAATGCATTTTTTTCAAAATTGTCGCTCTATTTTTGTTTATAGCGCAAAAAATAAAAACCGCAGGGGCGATCAAATACCACCAAAAGAAAGCTCTATTTGTGGGAAAAAAAGGACGTCAATTTTGTTTGGGAGCCACGTCGCACGACCGCGCAATTGTCAGTTAAAGCGACGCAGTGCCGAATCGCAAAAAGGGGCCTGGTCCTTTGGCTGCAAATTGGTCCGGTCTGAAAGTGGTTAATATACGACCACATACCACATGCGGGTGCAGATATTCATCTACAAATCTACTGGCTCTCTCAGTTTTTGATCCCACCCCTGAAATTATTAGGCGTCCTGGGGGGGTAGTCAAGCTTTTATGTGTTTTTGGAAGGGTGTAAAATGTAGGAACTCTGGGAAAAGGAACTTGGATACCTCAAAGATGTCTTTAGTGATTATCCTATCTATATAGGCAGAGTGTATAATGTCATTGTATTCTTGGTTAAATCTAATAATGATATCTTCAGATATAGGTTTGTACCAGGATCTATTCTTTAAAATATACCAGCACATATTCTTGTATTGTAATTCAACCATTATTACTATATTTCCACCCTTATCCAATGGCTTAATCACTATCTCAGAGTGGTTGCTGAGATTGTCCAGTGCAACCCTCTGGGCATAGCTCAGATTGGCACATGTAGATCTCAGCAAAGTGGTCTTTTCAATCTCTTGACTGGTTTGGGTTAAAAAAGCCCAAATGTTGGAATTGGTATGTAGGGGTGGGAACTTAGTAGATTTTTTTTTATTGTATTGCCAAGTGATCTAACTTCATCCTGATGTTGAGCTGCCTGAGGTTGCAAAACAGAAATTTTATTGAGTGCATCATGATCCTCCTTCTAATCTAATCCATCATTTTCTTGCAAGAGGAGAACCATATCTGTGAATGCTCTAAATTCTGGAACAGTAAAGTTGTTCCATATTTCCTGATTCACAGTATCAGTTTGTTTATCCTGAGCCCTATCAAACATATATTTGTATGTAAGTTTACGAGCAAATAAATGTAAAACTTTAATAATATCAAATTTTGTAGATGTAGAGTTTGGGCAGAAACATAACACCAACTGTAATAGTTCCTTCTCTGCCTGACTTAATGGTTTAATTATTGGTGCAGGTGTAGGGTTGATCGTACTAGGTGCAGAGTCAGCACTGGATAGAACCTCCTTGGTACTCTTAAATAATTGATCAATGTGTCATTGCTTTTTGTCTTTGTTTTTAACTACTACTCCAGCCACAGCTGTACTTTGGGGATGTGATTGGGCCATGGTTTGTGCGCAACTAATGATTTGTGATCATGTATCCGACTCTGTATTCACACCAACAACCAGAGCCGATGGAGACCACTCGAAGAGTCACCCAGTGTTTTACTACCCGAGAACATCGAACATCCTTTATTCAATAAATGAATAAGTTGGGGACCTACATTTACTTCACCCATTGATGTTTTGGAAACGTCTACTAACCCTTTCTTATCTGTGCTACTTTGGTACCCACCACCAGTCTGTTGTCTTTTCCTAGATGAACTTGTTCTCTGGCGGCCACGATCCGAAGCTCGCAAATTTGCAAATTCTGAGAGAGATGAGAAGTGGTAGAAGAATCAGAATCATTAGCTTTTTTTTACTTTTATGTGGTATATTCCTGCATGAGCCGGCTTGGACCATTTGTTTGGGGCCAAGAATAGGCATATTTGCCATATTTTTATTTTTTTTGAGGAGAAGATCTTTGGTGAAGGTCTAAATATGCTCTTTCAGACGTGCATTAAAGGCTCCAAAGTCAGGATGAGTTGAGTGGTGTAGTATTATCAGTATATAGTTGCTTAATCTCCTGATCAACCAGTTTAAATTCTTTCGTATAGTATTCAATTAACAACTCCATCATCCTCCTTGAACAGTCCTGGAGGTTCGACCCCCGATGGCCCTTATACCTAAACCAAGAGCCCAGATATTGGGAAAAACCTGCACCCTCAGGCCCTTGGGATTCAGATCCTCCACTATATACTGCTCAAAATAATGTGGCAAAAGAGGCTGGCCTTTCCGATCAAATACCTGCGGGAGCTTCTGATACACAATTTCCATTCCCACATCCAACACTTTAGCTAGAGTATATATCTAATATAGAAACTGCTGATATCTGTATGTATATATTATGGACGACAACTATAGGCATATATACTAGATAATGCAAACTATTGATTTGAGTAAAGTATTTCCTTTTTGGCCGCTAGGATATCCGGATGACATATGTTTCAGATCTAACTACCTGAGCCCATATTATGCTGTGATTTTCTGGGGTACTAGATATTTTCATGCCTGGACCAGTATGTAGGATATGCCCGCATTTACTTATGTTGTGATTTGTTCTGAATGGTTGGCCGTATGTGTATGATTCTCGGGTCTAAGCCTTGCTCCTATTATCCCTGTATGGGGCTCTGCATGGCTGGGTTATGCCTTTCCTTTCGGCGTGCTCTGACTGTTGTGTCTCCTCCCCCTCCTCTGTTCTCTAATGATATGTTATGACAGAGTGGACTAGAGCGTGTGCGCCCCTCCCCCTGGCTGGCTACACCTCCTCTACTATCATGCTGCGCTATGCACAGGTGTACTAACACATTAGTGTTGAGAGCACACTGACGTCGGGTTAGCGCGATCATGTGACATCATAGCTTCTATCTGGCACAGTGAGCTATAAATAGCCCCCTCTGCTATGCTGCATTGTGGTAGATGCTTCCCTGGGGGGTATACCAGACTAAGTATCATTCATGGTGAATGTGTGACATTTATGTGAAACATGAGAAACATTACACTTCTGACCAAACAGCCTGCATGATAATACCGTCTTTGTTTGCCTGTATTTCTTCTCTTTTAGGCTGTTTTGAGAGGCCTTTGAACTTTGTGCATCCCTGTTTATATCTGCTAGTTGCAGGTGAGGCTGTTGTTCATATTGAGAAGGACATACCCATGTTTTTGGTAAATATATATACCACTGGTACTGTGGATAAATACAGTTTTTTGAAGGCAAATTTTATATCAAATCCCCCCCCCCCCCCCCCATTTTTCTCGCTTCTCACCATTTACCATCTATGAATGATATTATTCCAATACGTTTGCATGGAGTGAAAGCTTTTGAGCTAGTAAGTACAATTATATTTTTACTCTCTATTCAAGTATTGATCATGGCTCGACTTTTGATGGTAATATGTATTATAATGTTAATTGTTATAGCTCGCCATATTGTCACTAGTATTTGGAAATTAGGTTATCTTATCTACACTGTGATGTTTGATGTCCATTTGGGAGATTTCCATCTGCGGATATTTTTATGCTGACAAGGTAGTTGTGTGTGTTTTATATATATATATATATATATATATATATATATATACAGTGGTGTGAAAAAGTGTTTGCCCCCTTCCTCATTTCCTGTTCCTTTGCATGTTTGTCACACTTAAGTGTTTCGGAACATCAAACCAATTTAAACAATAGTCAAGGACAACACAAGTAAACACAAAATGCAATTTGTAAATGAAGGTGTTTATTATTAAAGGTGAAAAAAAAATCCAAACCATCATGGCCCTGTGTGAAAAAGTGATTGCCCCCTAAACCTAATAACTGGTTGGGCCACCCTTAGCAGCAACAACTGCAACCAAGCGTTTGCGATAACGTGCAATGAGGCTTTTACAGTGTCCTGGAGGAATTTTGGCCCACTCATCTTTGCAGAATTGTCCTAATTCAGTTACATTAGAGGGTTTTCGAGCATGAACGGCCTTTTTAAGGTCATACCACAACATCTCAATAGGATTCAGGTCAGGACTTTGACTAGGCCACTCCAAAGTCTTCATTTTGTTTTTCTTCAGCCATTCGGTGGTGGACTTGCTGGTGTGTTTAGGATCATTGTCCTGCTGCAGAACCCAAGTTCGTTTCAGCTTGAGTACACGAACAGATGGTTGGACATTCTCCTTCAGGATCTCTTGGTAGACAGCAGAATTCATAGTTCCTTTTATCACGGCAAGTCTTCCAGGTCCTGAAGCAGCAAAACAGCCCCAGACCATCACACTACCACCACCATATTTTACTGTTGGTATAATGTTCTTTTTCTGAAATGCAGTGTTCCTTCTACGCCAGATATACTTGGACACACACCTTCCAAAGAGTTCCACTTTTGTCTCATCGGTCCACAGAATGTTGTCCCAAAAGTCTTGGGGATCATCAAGATGTGTTGTGGAGAAATTGAGACGAGCTTTGATGTTCTTTTTTCTCAGCAGTGGTTTTCTCCTTGGAACTCTGCCATGCAGGCCATTTTTGCCCAGTCTTTTCCTGATGGTGGAGGCATGAACGCTGACCTTAACTGAGGCAAGTGAGGCCTGCAGTTCCTTGGACGTTGTTGTGGGGTCTTTTGTGACCTCTTGGATGAGTTGTCGCTGCGCTCTTGGGGTAATTTTGGGCGGCCGGCCACTCCTGGGAAGGTTCACCACTGTTCCATGTCTTCGCCATTTGTGGATAATGGCTCTCACTGTGGTTCGCTGGATTCCCAAAGCTTTGGAAATGGCTTTATAACCCTTTCCAGACTGATAGATCTCAATTACTTTCTTTCTCAATTGTTCCTGAATTTCTTTGGGTCTCGGCATGATGTGTAGCTTTTAAGGATCTTCTGGTGGACCTTACTGTGTCAAGCAGCTCCTATTTAAGTGATGCCTTGATTGTGAACAGGTGTGGCAATAATCAGGCCTGGGTGTGGCTAGAGAAATTGAACTCAGGTGTGGACAACCACAGTTATAGTATGTTTTAACAATGGGGGGCAATCACTTTTTCACACAGGGCCATGATGGTTTGGATTTTTTTTCACCTTTAATAATAAACACCTTCATTTACAAATTGCATTTTGTGTTTACTTGTGTTGTCCTTGACTATTGTTTAAATTGGTTTGATGTTCCGAAACACTTAAGTGTGACAAACATGCAAAGGAACAGGAAATGAGGAAGGGGGCAAACACTTTTTCACACCACTGTATATGTCACTCGAATATGACAGCGGCTAATGTTTTTATCTACAGTATACATGTTATTATTACACAATGGGGGTAATTTACCAAGATGAATGCGCTGCGCCGGTTCATACCTTAATTTGTGCGCCAGATAAATTATTAATTGAGCGTGTGAACCAGCACACGCATAAGCACAACACATAATATGCCAGCGCACGCAATAATAATATGCCATTGATAATAGCGCATGCCGTATCATTAACAGTCCATTCACACAGGGGCAACACGACTTCCAGCTTGACTTGGGGTGACTTACAACAGGACTTGGGGGTACTTACAACAGGACTTGGGGCGACTTACAACACAACTTTACCTGAAAAAAAAAAAACGGCATGGGTAACCCTCCAAGAGCATACCAGGCCCTTCAGATCTGGTATGGATTTTATGGGGAACCCTGCGCTAAAAAAAAAAAATGGCACGGGGGTCCCCCTCAAAATCCATACCAGGCCCTTCAGCTCTGGTATGGATTTTAAGGGGAACCCTGTGCCAAAAAAAAATGGCGTGGGGGTCCCCCCTCAAAATCCACACCAGACCCTTATCCAGGCATGCAACCTGGCAGGCCACAGGAAGAGAGGGGGGACGAGAGAGCGCCCCTCCACTCCTGAACTGTACTAGGCCACATGCCCTCAACATTGGGAGGTCCCCCCAAAGCACCTTGTCCCCATGTTGATGAGGACAAGGGCCTTATCCCCACAACCCTGGCCGGTGGTTGTGGGGGTCTGCGGGTGGGGGGCTTATCGGAATCTGGAAGCCCCCTTTAACAAGGGGACCCCCAGATCCCGGCCTCCCCCCTATGTGAAATGGTAAGGGGTACCATTTCACCAAAAAAGTGGCAAAAGTGTTAAAAATGACAAGAAACTGTTTTTGACAATTTCTTTATTAAAGTCTTCTTCTTTCATCTTCTTCGGGTCTTCTTCCTTCTTCTTTCCTTCATCCTTCAGTTTCTTCCTCCATCTTCTTCTTCCTCCATCTTCTTCTTCCTCCGATCCTCTGCTTCTTGCTCCGGTGTTCTCATCCGGCATCTTCCTCCACGGCGTCTCTTCTTCCTCGCTTCGTTCACGGGCCGCTCTACCCAATGGGAGGCTCCCGCTGTGTGACGCTTCTCTTCTTCTGACAGCTCTTATATAACAGAGAGTGGGGCCACCCGGTGACGCACAGTTCCATTATATTAGTGTCAGAAGAGGAGAAGCATCACACAGCGGGAGCCTCCCATTGTGCGGAGCGGCCCGGGGAAGAAGACGCAGTGGAGGAAGATGCCGGATGAGAACACCGGAGCACAGAAGGATGAAGGAAAGAAGAAGACCCGAAGAAGATGAAAGAAGAAGACTTTTATAAAGGAATTGTCAAAAACTGTCTCTTGTCATTTTTAACACTTTTGTCACTTTTTTGGTGAAATGGTAGGGGTACTTTTGTACCCACTTACCATTTTACACAGGGGGGAGGCCGGGATCTGGGGGTCCCCTTGTTAAAGGGGGCTTCCAGATTCCGATAAGCCCCCTGCCCGCAGACCCCCACAACCACCGGCCAGGGTTGTGGAAATGGGGCCCTTGTCCTCATCAACATGGGGACAAGGTGCTTTGGGGGAGACCCAAAAGCGCCCTCCCAATGTTGAGGGCATGTGGCCTGGTACGGTTCAGGAGGGGGGGCGCTTTCTCGCCCCCCTCTTTTCTTTCGGCCTGCCAGGTTACGCGCTTGGATAAGGGTCTGGTATGAATTTTGAGGGGGACCCCCATGCCATTTTTTTGGGCACGGGGGTTCACCTTAAAATCCATACCAGACCTGAAGGGCCTGGTATGGAATTTTGGGGGACCCCCACGTATTTTTTTTCTTAATTTTTGTTTTTTCTTAATGCAAACATGACATGTGTGCAAATAGCCTTAAAAAAACATAGAAGTGAACCAGCGTAAAAAAAAGTCAAGTTGAGAGGTGCGCCCGTTCAACTTATGCAAATGCATTTATGTTGCTTGACATTTACTAAGATTTTGGGAACCAAAGCATTTTAACGAGCGCAAATGCCGCTTGCGTATGCGCAGTGCATAAATTGATGAAGTCACGTGATCGCGACGAACACACCTCAGGACTGAGACACCGGAAGTGACGCTATCGAGCTCGCTGCTCGTTTTTTACTATGCCATTATCATACATGTCTATGTGAGTACCTGTCCTTTTTTTCTGTTGATATTATTAAAATTGATTCAAACATACTACACCATTGGGCATCCTTCCTGTTCCTAATCTCTACCCATGGTGCATGGTGAGGCTTACCCGCTCCAGATATCTCAAGGGCTTTAAAAGGGAACGCTAATGCTGAGTGTAAGCAGGACATACTTACCAGCAGAGCCGGAGACGCCACAATAGGACGCCAAGGGGTTCCTAGATTGTTTCTATTATCAAAGGCACACATTTACATGCTGTTACCTTACAGCAGTAAGGTAAGGGGACACCCATATATTAACCAGCACGGAGGATTAAGCGGTCACTCAGTACCAGCATCACACCGCAGAAATATACCACCAGCATCAGCACTTTATATTTTTTTGATTATAAAGTCACCTTATTTATTACACTTTATCTACACAGAAGGAACCTGTCACGGACACTTTTGATCTAATTTATTCTCTTATAATAAGGATTCGTCATTATCTGTTCACCTTGAATATTATTGTACTTTATTAATTATTCACTACTTTGCATTTATTTATATATATTTATTATGGTCATTTATTTTTACTATTAGTGATATTTTTATAATTAACTTATCGCTTTATATTGGATATCCTTTCTCTGACACTTGCACTTTATTGGACACTAATTTTTCTCATTGGATACCATGTGACAATTTTACTTGATTTTTATATTTGCCCATTTTAGTACTTGCCTCTTATATATATTCTTTGGTGAATTATCAATAGCACTATTGCACTTTATTGTCTATACAGCGCATCACTATCCTTCATTGTATATTTCCTTTTGGGTTCAGACATTTCCCTCAGTGTATGCAGCAGCATCTATTCGTATTAATTTGAGTTGGCGCAGGAATATTTTCTTTTACTATTTGCAGTGCATAAATGACCTCGCGCAGTTCTAGGTGTACTTGCAGGCACAGCAGGCTTGTTCAAAGAAAGTCACTTTTTCATTCTATTTTGGGCATATTTGTGACAGTTATAACTATACTTCCTCACATCACCCCACATCACCCCCATAATATTGGCACTTCCAGCTTCTTTAAATTCTGAGTTGAAGATGCCGTGCGCCATGTCTATAGTCGCGCACCAATCGCCACCTCCCATGCCTCGAGAATATATTAGTAAATGGGGAATTGCGCAGGCGTAAATGTTTTGTAAATACGAAAACGGCCGTTGCGCATGGCTGTGCTCCGCAACTCATGGCGCAAACCGTTCATAAATCAGCCCCAATGTCTGATTGATGTGCTTTTTTATAGATAGTGAGACCTGTTCCTTTCAACAACCCCCGGATTGTGTCCCGACAAAGCAAAACAGTGAAACATGTTGATGCATAGGGGCTCACTGCTGTCTATATGATGTCAATATTTTGTTCACACCATACAACCATGTCTGTTGTGTGTTAATTGTCTATTCTTTTGATACTTGCTCTGTTTGTGATCAATTTTTACTAATAAAATATATTTTATTATACAATCGTCCAACTTGCCTCTAAAGTCCGATCTGGGGCCATTTTTGGCTCATTTTTTTTAATATTTACCCCTTAATACGGATGTGGCTTCAGGAGTGTTTTTCTAACTCTTACGATAGAAAAGATAAGTTAAAACCAAAAAAAAGTAAAAAGTGATAAGAAGGAGTAAGGAATGGGAAGATGGGCAAGGAGGGGGGGTTTAAAGTTCCTAAAAGCAACCAGCCCCATAGTACAGTGGATTTGCAGACCATATAGAGTTTATGTAGCATTTTCTGTAAGATGCCACAGCTCCCAGACTTTGTCATATTTTTCTAAGTTATGAATGCGGGTTGTGAGATGTTCCATTAATTTAACATCCTAGATCTGGGTATGTATTGTAGATAAATTAGAGATGGGGGATTAACATGTTTCCATTTAACCGGTTCCCGACCAGCCGCTGCAGTTTTACTGTGGCAGAATGTCACGGGTGGGCGAAACTACGTTACCTTACGTAGGGCACATGGCTGCCTAGGGGGCGCAGGTGACGATTGGATTTGTTTCAGAACCGATCAGTCTTCAGACCAAGGCCAATGATTTCTGGCCTGGACCTGCTGATCGGTTCTGACGAATGAAATGCTTCCCCTGCCTGTAAGTGTAAACACAGTCATGGGAAGTGATGTCATCTTCCTCTCTGGAATTCTTTTCTGTTCCAGAGAAAGGAGAGAAGACATCCAAACATGAATTGCACCAACACTACCCTGGCACAGTACACGTAGGCACACATTTCACCCCTGATCGCCCTCTCCCAGTTAACCCCTTCACTCCCTGTCACTGTGTCACCCAGTGCAGTGTTCATATTTTTCTTTGATCAATGTACTAGTGTTATTTGTGACACTAATTAGCATTAGGGTACTTAGTAGTAGGCCCAGATAGGTCTAGAAACCCCCTCTAAACCCCCCTAATACAGGTTTAACCCCTTAATCACACTCTGTCACCAGTGATCACCATATTAGGGTTTTTATAGCGTCAGGGCACCCGCCGTACATTACCTAATAAAAGGTTTAACCCCCTGATCATCAGGTGATATCAGTTTTTAGTGTCAGTTAGGGTCTGCGTCAGATTAGTACCAGTAGAGCTAACACCCATGCATGCACCATACACCTCCCTAAGTAGTATAGTGTCTGAACGGATCGATATCTTTGATCTGATCAGAACTATATTAGCGTTCCCAATAGTTTAGGGTTCCCAAAAATGCAGCGTTAGCAGGATCAGCCCAGATACCTGCTAGCTCCTGCGTTTAGCCCCTCCGCCCAGCCCAGCCCACCCAAGTGCAATATTAATCGATCACTGTCACTTAAAAAACACTAAACACATAAATGCAGCCGTTACAGAGTCAGGCCTGATCCCTGTAAACATTAACAGTTTTTTTTGGTAGCGTCTGAAGCAGTCGCTGACAGTCAGGTGCTCTTTTTTCCTATGAGTCTCACTATTTGTATCAGTAAATTTAGAGGCCAAAATGTCCAATCGAAGGTACACTAGTGAAGAGGCCTACACATTTCTGAGCATGACAGATGAGAGTGAAGAGGAACTCCCCCATCTGTCAGATTCAGGCTCAGTGTCAGAGAACTCACAGTGCTAATGCCTGTCTCCGTGCAGCAGTGGCTAATTCCCATTCTGCTAAAGCTAATGGACATTGTCAGAGAACTCACAGTGCTAATGCCCGTCTCCGTGCAGCAGTGGCTAATTCCCATTCTGCGAATGCCAATGGCCATGCGCAGTGTCCCCAACAGAGGCGAACGAGTTCTGGAACGTGTGTGCGCACTCACGCACCAATGCGAACGTGTGTGCGCACTCGCACACGCACATTCACGTCCACCAATCCTGGCGAATGGCGCCCTATATAAACAAAGTCTCTGCCTAATACCAGTGCTGGGTCATCTTCAGCTTGTTCCTGAGTTCCTGATTGCTGTTTGACCTTTTACCTTGCTCCTGACAACCCGCCTTCCTTGACCATTCTCCTGGATCACCCCTGCCGTTATCTACCTTTACTGATTATACAGACCTCGGCTTGGATTCTCTACTACGGCTCTGCTTCATAATTCTGTATCTCGCTGCCAGCCCGTTGCCAACCTCTGCCTGTCCTTGACTACGAACTTGCCTTCTGTTTATGTACCTTGTTGCCAGCCAGTTGCTGACCTTTGCCTGTTACTGACGTTGCAGTTGTTCCTGAATCCATACTTACCCGCCTGGCTTCCGCTGAACGGTTCTGGTGATCAGTCTCCATGCCTTCCTCCGAGAGGATCCTGTATCTCCAAGCTCCAGCCTTCAGCCTGCAGGCACCTGCACCCTTTCATTGCCCCAGCACTCCCTGTCCTCACTACCAGGAGTGTCGGGACCGGAACCGTGCAAGAGGCCACCCTCAGCATTTCGGACTCCGCTGTAAGGTACTTGACACTCAGTATACGAACATGTAGATAGCAGCAGCACCCTGAAAGATAGCTCTGATGATGGAGTAGTGGTCCCTGCCTAGGTCAGACGTACCCGACCCTGTTCTTCTGCTATTGTTGAGGTGCAAGAACCGCAGGGCTCTCGTATGGAGCAGAGAGCCAGTACTAGCGCTGCTCATCCTTCTGGTGAATTGGCTAGCACCAGCAGCCTTGTACATCCTGGTCGTACATCCAGCACTGCAGTAACACTTGGTGACATGGTGAGTCCCGTAAGTGCAGTTCAAGCTGTTGAGGTGCCTAGCACAACTAGTGTACCACAGCTACCAAGAAGACAAAGACAGGCCCATCAAGCCCATAGTGCCCTTCCTGCTGCATTTGCCAATACGAATTGGGAGCCCACCACTTCTGCAGCACCTGTACTTCCCCCATTTACTGACCAACCCGGAATTCAGGTGGAAACAGTTGATTTTACTTAATTTTTATTCACTGTTTTTCATGGAAGATCTCTATAGATCTATTGTGGACCAAAGCAATTTTTATGCTGGTCAATTCATCGCCGCTTATCCCCAGTTGACCCTTGCCAGAGATTGGAGACTTATTACGGTCTCCGAATTTAAGACCTTCCTGGGCCTATCCCTCCTTATGGGCATAACTTAAAAAAGTGATTTGCGGTCATATTGGGCCACTGACCCAATTCACCATATGTCCATGTTCTCTGCCTCCATGACCAGGACACGATACGAGCAGATCTTGCAGTTCATGCATTTCAATGACAATGAACTCTGTCGTCCTTGGGGTGACCCTGAATATGATCGGCTCTACAAAATTCAGCCCCTCGTAAACCACTTCAACCAGCAGTTTGCAGCCTTGTTTACTCCCAATGAAGTTGTCTGATTTGATGAGTCCCCGATTAAAGGGGTTGTATGAGTTTTTTTTTTTTTTTTAAATAACAAACATGTTATACTTACCTCCACTGTGCAGTTTGTTTTGCACAGAGTGACCCGATCCTCCTGTTCTGGGGTCCCTCGGCGGCTATCTTGGCTCCTCCCCGCAATAGCTAACCTCCCTCTGGGAAGCTCTATCCCAAGGGGGTTAGCTTGCGAGCGCGCTCCCTGTCATACACGCTGCGTCCATAGACACAGCATGTATGACTCTGTCCCGCCCCAATGGCTGCGCTGCTATCAATCTCTCCTATCTATCCAATCAACGGCCAGACTCCATGGAGAGGAGGACACTGGAGGACACGCACAGCAGGTGAAGGGGCTCAGGTAAGTAAACGGGGGGGGGGGGGCTGGGGGGCCGTCATTGCCAGTTTTTTTTTCACCTTAATGCTATGTAAAAAAGATGAACCTTTACAACCCCTTTACGTTTTCTGGCCGCTTGTCATTCAAACAGTATCTTCCCAGCAAGCGTGCCGGATATGGGGTCAAGATGTATAAGCTCTGTGACAGGGCAACAGGCTATACATATAGTTTTATGGTTTACGAGGGAAGAGATAGTTACAGCCGGAGAACTGCCCAGACTACATATGGAGCGCTGGTAAGATTGTGTGGGACCCTTATTCGGAAAGGGGTATCACTTGTATGTGGACAATTATTACACAAGCATGCCACTTTTTAGTCACTTGCTTGATCATGGAATTGGCGCATGTGGCACTGTGCGATCTAATTGCCGGGGCTTACCCCAGCAGCTTGTAGATTCCCATCTTAGGCTGGGGGAGAGAGCCCGCTTGAGATGTAATAAGTTGCTCGCTGTGAAGTGGAGGGATAATAAGAATGTTTTCATTCTGTCCTCCCTTCACACAGACACGACGGTCCAAATTCAAACGGCTACTGGTATTGTGGAGAAACCCCTCTCTATCCATAAATACAACCTTAACATGGGAGGGGTGGACCTCAACGACCAGTTGTTGGCGCAACCAATTGCCCATAAGGCCAGATGCTGGTATAAAAAAGCATCTGCATATTTATTCCAATTGGCTCTGCTGAATGCTTATGTGATATACATGGCCTAAAATTGTGACTTTACTCCTCACTACCTATCACAGTTACGGAGGCACTGAAATGTCCATATAGCACAACCCCCCCCCCCCCCCCCCCCCCCCCCCCTCAAATGACCCAATTTTGGAAAGTAGACACTGCAAGGTATTTGCTAAGAGGCATAGTGAATATTTTGCAGCTCTCATTTGTTTTTGAAAATTAGGAAAGAAAATAAAAATGTTTTCTTTCTTTTTTAAATATTCAAATCTTTTTTACAAAAAGCAAGATCTGAAAAATACTCAACATGCCTCTCAGCAAATAGCTTGAAGTGTCTTCTTTCCAAAATGGGTTCATTTGGGGGGGTTGTGCTATCCTGACATTTCATGGCCTCTGTGATAGGTAGTGAGGAAGTGAAATCACAATTTTACACCCTTAGAAAGCCTGAAGGCCGTGATTGGTTTTCATGTCCTGTACACATCTAGGCTCCCATAAAGCCTCACACATGTGGTAGCCCTGTACTCAGGAGAAGAAGCAGAATGTATTTTGGGATGTGAGACTCAAGGCCTGAGACATGGGATTACCCAAAGAGCTATATGATAACTACAGGGGATCTCTAAGGGGATCAAGAGCAGGTTAATCCATGTCTGATGGAGATTTATGAGATGTAATAACTGAGAGGCATGGTAGTAGTGCACAATGTTTGGTAGACCTATGTTCCCCTACTTTTTATGTCTCTAGAGGATGTTTTGGGATATTCTAGGTCTGAAAGGGTTCCAGATGGAGGGATTGATGCCATTCTGTAAGGATCTAAGAGCGAACCAGGGATTGGCTACAGAGAAAATTAGCTTTTAGCAATTAGCTATTTTTAGGATTATCATTATTAATAAGTATCAGTTCCCTGCTGCAATTGGTGTGCATTTTCAATTGGCTAGAGTAGGTAAAAACAAACCATGCATTTCAGGGACAGTGAATAAGCCCTAGGGAAAGATTCCTACCCAAGAAGGGAGAGATTAGGGACAATGTATACCGGTATCTTGGATTACTGCATAGGACTTGTATTGCTTCCTCGAGTGCTGCTTTTGCCTTCACTCAGCCAGTCAGCCACCCCTTCTACAGATGCTGGGCAGGTATTGTAGGCTATGCCTGTGTGAAATCTTGAGGTACTAAAGCTATATCGTTGTACTACAAACATAATTGTGACTTCTACTATCAGCATATACTGTCAGTGTTAATGAGTTTGCTGCTACAATAGTGGCTGGTACTTGTACTTCAAGTGTTCTGCCATAGTTGCTACAGCTATATTACTAATACTAGTGATTGCAGATTGACTTTTACCTTGTTATCTGTTTACCTGCAACTCATCAATACAATAACTAGGGTTGAGCGAACCCGAACTGTAAAGTTCGGGTCCGTACCGGACTTTTGGGTGTTCGGGACCCGGACCCGAACCCGAACTATTGGCTGTAAGTTCGGGTTTGGATCCGGTGTTCGGCGATGTATTGGCGCCTTTTTAACAGCTGCAGGGCAGCCAATCGACGCTAGTTTCACTAGTGTGCCCTTAGAAGCCATCACAGCCATGCCTACTAATGGCATGGCTGTGATTGGGCAGTGCAGCATGTGACCCTGCCTCTATATATAGTCCAGACACACAGCACACAGCGTCATTCTGCTATAGACAGGTTCCTGTGCTGCTGAGAGAGAGGATTTTAGGAGTTAGTATGATAAAGTCAGTCAGTCAGTCAGTCCACATTCCTTTAATTTTCTTCTAATTAGTTAGATCAGTGAGCGATCTAGATAGCTAGAGTAGAGTAGGGAGTTTCTTTATTAGGCAAAATAAAGAGGCAGAGAGAATTATTGAAGCGATTCCTAAATCAATTGTACCCTGGCTGGGGTGCAGTGCACAGTTTTGTAACAGTGCCATGAGGCCAGTGCCAGACAAAATATAAAAGTTTTACCTGCAAGCTCAGTGCACCATTAGGACCAACACTGCATATAGTAAGAGATACACCATAGTCTGTGTGTATTCTGCTATTGGAAAAACATTGCAAAAAAAATTTAATTTTGCTGTGTTTTT
Source organism: Lithobates sylvaticus (assembly GCA_028564925.1). Taxonomy (NCBI): domain Eukaryota; kingdom Metazoa; phylum Chordata; class Amphibia; order Anura; family Ranidae; genus Lithobates; species Lithobates sylvaticus. The sequence continues at coordinate 161,541,113 of CM053032.1, forward strand.
TTTTCCCCCCAATAGCATTTTCTGCGTGTTCATACACGCTTTAGATACTGTTCGTGTATTCTGATATTGGAAAAACATTGCAAAAAAATTTAATTTTGCTGTGTTTTTTTTTTTCCCAATAGCATTTTCTGCGTTTTCATAAACACTTTAGCCATTGTCCGTGTATTCTGATATTGGAAAAACATTGCAAAAAATTTTAATTTTGCAGTGTTTTTTTTTCCCAATAGCATTTTCTGCATGTTCATACATACACGCTGTAGACACTATCCGTGTATTCTGATATTGGAAAAACATTGCAAAAAAATTAAATTTTGCAGTGTTTTTTTTCTTCCGAATAGCATTTTCTGCTTTTTTTGATAAACGCTTTAGACACTATCCGTGTATTCTGATATTGGAAAAACATTGCAAAAAAAAAAAAATTTAATTTTGCTGTGGTTTTTTTTCCCAATAGCATTTTCTGTGTTTTCATAAACGCTTTAGACACTATCCGTGTATTCTGATATTGGAAAAACATTGCAAAAAAATTTAATTTTGCTGTGTTTTTTTTCCCAATAGCATTTTCTGCGTTTTCATAAACGCTTTAGACACTGTACGTGTATTCTGCTATTGACAAAAACACCCATTTAGGGCGAGATCATACATTTTGAAAATATGAGGAGATCATCAAAAAGGGGACGTGGCCCGGGTCGTGGTGCTGCTGGTGGCGCTCCTGTTGCAGGGAGAGGACGTGGTCGATCTGTGCCAGCTACACGCACTAGTGAAACACCTTCCTCAGGTGCGAGTAGGCAACAGAGCCTGCAGCGGTATTTTGGCGCGCCTAATGAGGCTGTACGAATGTTGAGGCCAGGACAAGTACAGGCGACAGTAAATTGGGTTGCTGACAGTGCCTCCGGTTCCTTCACATTGTCTCCCACCCAGTCTCCTGATGAAAGTTAATAATTTTTTCCAGAAAGTGCATTTTCTGCGAGTTCATACATACACGCTGTAGACACTATCCGTGTATTCTGATATTGGAAAAACATTGCAAAAAAATTTAATTTTGCAGTGTTTTTTTTTCCCAATAGCATTTTCTGCATTTTCATAAACGCTGTAGACACTATCCATGTATTCTGATATTGGAAAAACATTGCAAAAAAATTTAATTTTGCTGTGTTTTTTTTTCCCAATAGCATTTTCTGCGTTTTCATAAACGCTTTAGACACTATCCGTGTATTCTGATATTGGAAAAACATTGTAAAAAAAAAAATAATTTTGCAGTGTTTTTTTTCTTCCCAATAGCATTTTCTGCGTTTTCATAAATGCTTTAGACACTATCCGTGTATTCTGATATTGGAAAAACATTGCAAAAAGATTTAATTTTGCGGTGTATTTTTTCTTCCCAATAGCATTTTCTGCATTTTCATAAACGCTTTAGACACTGTACATGTATTCTGCTATTGACAAAAACACCCATTTAGGGCGAGATCATAAATTTTGAAAATATGAGGAGATCATCAAAAAGGGGACGTGGCCCGGGTCATGGTGCTGCTGGTCGTGGTCGATCTGTGCCAGCTACACGCACTAGTGAAACACCTTCCTCAGGTGCGAGTAGGCAACAGAGCCTGCAGCGGTATTTTGGCGCGCCTAATGAGGCTGTACGAATGTTGAGGCCAGGACAAGTACAGGCGATAGTAAATTGGGTTGCTGACAGTGCCTCCGGTTCCTTCACATTGTCTCCCACCCAGTCTCCTGATGAAAGTTAATATTTTTTTCCAGAAAGTGCGTATTCTGGGGTATTCCCACCATATGTGTGGCATCGTGCCGTTGAGTTTCTGAGGTTCTTAATGACTTCCTGTACCTCTTCTGCTGAGAAGGGGGCCTCCAGCATTTTATTTTTATTTTTAATTTTTTTATGTTATTTTAAGTTATTTCCCTATCCACATTTGTTTGAAGATCACTTGCCATGCTCTTAACAACATTTTGTTGCCATTTGCAGCCCTCTAGCCCTTACCATTACTTTTTACAGCCATTTTAGTGTTCAAAAGTCAGGGTCCCATTGATTTTAATGGGGTTCGGAGTTCGGGGTCAAGTTCGGGTCAAGTTCGGTCCCGAACCCGGACTTTTTTCTGAAGTTCCGCCGAACCCGAACATCCAGGTGTCCGCTCAACTCTAACAATAACTGTTCAACCTTTTCCTTGATTTTGTGTGTCTTTCCTTCAACTTGGGTACCAAACTCCTGACCCCACCCACAAACATTTGTAAATAGTCAGTTACAATTATAAAAATGTGTTCTTGCCATTAGTCAATCTGCATAGCAGATTGTTTATTGTATATTTGACTTACTTTTAGTAAGTAAGAACTACAGTAAGTATCTTCTTGGCACTCCCCAAGACTGAGATCCCTGCAAGCAAGCATGGGCATGGCATAAGGGGTTGAAGGGGTCACAATCACAACCCTGCCCCCAGCTCCAGGGGGCCCCTGCAGCCTCCCTGTCATATTATCATATCCTCCACAAAGTCCAGCTCCGATCTGCCCTAGGGCCCCACAGCCACGCTCCAGTACTGGGCTTCTACTTTGCCTTCCACCGTCCACACCCCTCTGTTCCCATTGGCTGGAGGTAAGCTGTGAGACATTTCCTGAATGGAGAGGAGCATGTGGTGAGAACAGTCCAGGATAGGGAAGTGTCTGTGTGCCGGCAACACGGAATGGTAACCGAGCTCAGCGAGGCAAGAGGAGCAGAGTGCCTGTAGCCTTAATGAAACCGATGTCACTGGTAAGGTATGACACTGCTCAGTGTCTCCTAGTTACCAGCTGGGATTCTCTGTACCCCCCACCCGGGGATGTCTACTTACCCCACTTCCCTGACAACTGGGGAAAAGACACACACCTCCCGTGACCTTCCCCCAACACCTGCCAACACTGACAGAGAAACCTTCAGAAATTGCTAAAAAAAAATCCCTTAACACCTCCTCGGGGGGCCCCTGAAGGGCTACAGGCTCCAGATTTTGTGTCACATGGCTTTGCCCTCCCAGATCTAAGTTGCCCCCCCCAAATCTCCCTGACCACCCCCTCCACCCTGCATGCTATACCCAGCTGCTAAAATCCTTTCCCATTACAGCACTCTATACTGTTCCTCCTCCCCAGGGCTGAAATCACATTCCTTTACAACACAGCCAGTTAGCCATGATCTGCACAGGGTCTATCTGCCTACTGCAACTACACTGCTGTTCCGACCAGAGAATTTCACATTTCAGAACGGCAACAAAAAAAATGCCAGATGCTCCCTATGAAGACTGACAGACTGTGTGTAAAGGAATGCGATTTCAGCCCTGTGTATTGTGGGGGGGAGATGTATACAGTGTTGGAAAGGAGAAAGGAGCTCTGCCAAGTGACCTGCCAGGGGTCCCTGTCCTCTGATTCTCCAGAGGTAATCCCTGTCCTCTGATTCTCCAGAGGTAATCCCTGTCCTCTGATGTAAAGAGGAACTCTGGGAACTCAAAACTCTTATGGGAGCTTTTCATCGGATTTTCCGACCGTGTGTATGCCCATCGGTCTTTTTCTGTCAGAATTTCCGACGGACTTTGGATTGAGAACCTGTTCTTAATTTTTCCGACGGAAAACCTTTCTATCGGATTTTCCGATCGTGTGTATGCAATTCCGACACGCAAAAATTCTGACGCATGCTCGGAAACAATTTGACGCATGCGTCAGAATCATTAAACTTGGAATTTGGTGTGACCGTGTGTAGGCAAGACAGTTTGAGCAAAATTCCGTCAGAATTCTGACGGGAAAACCATCAGAGCTTTTTCCGACGAGAATTCCCACTGTGTATACGCGGCATTAAGCCACTTTCAGTATCTTGGCGTGCGTTGGATGTATCTGCACACACACGTTGGAAGTAGTGGGGGGGGGGGGGCAGGTCAACTTTTGCATCAGGACCCACAAGCTTCAAGCTACGCCTCTGCAATAAAGTATACTTCCTTGGTAAATTAGACCTATAATCACAAAGCTTTACAACTGCATTATAACTGATGGAGCAGGCAGTTGGTCATAGCTATTAACTGGAAGTTTGATTTTGTAGACACTGTCTGAGCATGCACGTTTATTTCAAAACAGCAGAGAACAGTAAGTAGTCAGACATCTCCAGTCTAATGGCTGATCATTAGATTTCTAAACATATGTTTTGCTTGTCTACTGGAAGCCACACTCATTAGGATTGTTGATCCACCCATGTTATACTGGCTGAACCTCTAACATTCATTTTATGTGTTTGGGTAGCTTTTGTCTTTTAAATGGATGTCAACAATAGAAAGCTGAAAAGAGTGCTGGTGCATCTTGGCTGTTTACAACCTGAAATAATACTTCATATATTCTTGGCAACTGAGCTAATAGGATTTATTTTAAGCTACTAATCTTCTTAATATAATTATTTCTGAACTAGGACTATTAAAGACCTTCTACGAGACTATCACAGCAACTAAACAATATAATGGGAATTTGGCTTTGCCGCACACTTCAAGATTAGTCAGAGTCAGTGCACATTTACCAGACTGTGGAGTTTTATTAAGTGAAGTCTAACTGCCCAGGCAGCTACGGGTCAGGTAAAGTATTAGTGACTGTCACATAACTCATGCTGTCACAGCCACAAGCTTCAATTGCAGTAACCAGGCTACGTAACTGCTACTAGCTTTTTCATAGATTTGCCTTGTTGGATAGTCACTGTTAATGTGACTCTCAAACAAATGTCTGTGTATTCACAACTGGGTATTTATTTAGTCTTGATTCACTGAGCCTGAAATGTTTCAGATAGTCTCTAGGGCAGCGTAGAAATTTTACAGCTACAGTGAATGAGCCTGTAGGATGCCTACAGGGACACAGTACTGCATATCCTTTGACCCTTCACCTGCCTACAGGAGCAGCAGTATATATTAATATACAATGGATTCAATATTGTTGTTAAAAAAAAAAACAACAGACTGACCTGTAGTGTTTAATGTAAGCTGCATTAAAATTGCTCAGTACACATCACAAGCAAATTAACTCATGTCATATGTGTTTGCAACATTCTTTGCAGTTTAACATACAGGAATTGCCAATGCCATCATAGGACAATAAATACATTTTTGTTTCAACTGCAATATAAAACACTAATTTCTGAGTTTATTTTATCATTACCAGAACTAAAACAACTTCAAGACAGCAACAATTTTACCTAACTTACTTTAAGCATAAGTGGACAGTTAGTTCAGCTTTGGCCATAAACATTGGTGCTTAAAGTGATTGTAAAGTCTTTTTTTCCTATAAAAATAATAAAAATATTATACTTACCTGCTCTGTTGTAGTGGATTTGCGCAGAGCAGCTCCGATCCTCCTCTTCTTGTGTCCCTCTTCTGTGATCCTGGGCCCTCCCTCCTATTTAGTGCCCCCACAGCAAGTAGCTTACTATGGGGGCACCTGAGCCAAGTCTCAGTTCCCTCTGTCCATGCAGGCACAGAGACCCGACCTGGTCCTGCCCCCTCTCTACCATGAATGGCTAGCTGACTTTTATTGATAGCAGCAGAAGCCAATGGGCAACTGCTGCTGTGTCTCAGACGGCTGAGACACTTGTGGACATCGCTGGACAGAGAGGGACCTCAGGTAAGTGTTAGGGGGGCTGAGGGGGCATTAAGATAAAAAAAAAACTTCTGTCTTTACAACCACTTTAACTTGCTTAAAAGTCTATTATTGTATGCTACAGGACATTAAAACAAGAGGCGGAATGCAGATACTCAGGTCCTGGCTTATCTCAGGGCTAGCAGCTGTTTTGAACTATCTGATAATGATATCTCCCAAGATCTCTTGGTCAGAAACATCTGCTGATGTGTTGTCAGACAAAAGATCATCACTTTCATCTGGCTGAAATTGGGCCTACCAGGAGCTAGTCATGGTAAAGGGAACCCTTAACTACTTGCCCATTCTCAGCAGAGCTTCATCTCATTCACTAAGCCCTGAGGAAAATTCCCCTGCAACTTCCCAGTGCAACTTCCCTTGCAAATTGAACAGCCTATTTGTCTTTAGTCCAATAATCCCAGTATGTCAAAGTGACCACAAGATCAGGTAATGCTGGCAGCTCAAATTTAATATACATATCCTATAAACATGAAGCTTGGCATTGCACCTAACATTTTCAAAGCCTCCCTATAGCTCTATAAGAAAACTCAACACTAACATGGATGCCCAAGGGGTGGAAAGGATGGTGCTAATGTCATGTTTTATGAGAGAAGTGTGTTTAACATCAGCTGCTTATATCTTTGAATCAAATGCTTATTCATTTGTCACTGCATATCCAGCTTTAATTATCTACACATTTGGTAAACTTACTGCAATCTTAAATTCATCTTTGTGCCAAAATTCTAGTAAGAAGAATTAATTGTCCTATAAAATTGCCTGGTAGATCTTATCCTAATATATAATTTGCTTAGTGTCTGTTTATATATGAAAGACAAAAGTTTAGATTTAAAAATTGAGGAACCATTTGGTAGATCAGAAGTCAAATATGTTACCAACAATTATGGTCTATTGAAGAATTCTCAATTGCAATAATGCTGATTATACCTTTGATAAAAAGCACTAAAATGATAGGTTCTTAAACTACAGACTGATATTTATGGCTTTTAGTCAGGGTAACAAAAGATGAAACAAACTATGAACTGGCATGGATCGATAGAGAACAAAACGTTTAGCCATTTAACAACAGGACTCAACAAAGCAACAGATTGTTACAAGACATTATGACACGTTACTGTTCTCTTATTTCATTTCTTATAACTTTAGCAAATACTGTAAACAGTAAGGCTACGCACTATTGATTTAAAAAGTGAGCTTTAGTGCAAAAAGGGTCATGCTATGTTTACTATACTGTAATGTGCTGCAATACAAAGAAACTAGTAAATTTTAGGGCTTTGTAAAGCTAGGTCTTTTCTTGCCCACGTAACAAGTACTGTTTTTGTCATTCAATGCCACAGGATTTTATTGTACTACCACGTAGCAATTCAAAATTCAAGCAAAATAAAAAAGCTTTATGTGTCCTGGTATCCATAAGTGTTTCTTAACTGCTTCCTTCTTGGTCATTGCACATATAGGCCAGGTGGGACAAGCGCCATTCTAGGAGGATGTACACTTGTACCCTCTTGCTTGAGCGCCTCATGTGCCCTCGAGTGTGCACAGCGCTGTAACCTGTGAACTCTGTGTCCCCCAGTCACAACAGCTCACAGATCAGTGTAAAGGGTTGCTGTCATTGGCCTTGTACCATGTGATCACTCTAGCCAATCACATAGATCACAGTCAGCAGGAGTAAACAAAGTAGTCAGCCTTTGTTTATTACTGTGATCACCATGACCATAATCATGACTGTATAAACAATCACAGCATTAAAAAAAAAAAAAAATCTAATCACGCTTCCCCAAATGTTGGGACACTGCACTGCTTTTGGTGACAGCATTTTTTTTTTACATTTTGTCACCAGAACAAGTGTAGTGTCCCTATGTTGACATTGTACTTCTGTGGTGGTGATTGTGTACAGTGGCTGGCTGCTTTGATATCACTGTATGTCAACACTGCCAGCCATTGTCTCCGATCACTGCCACAGCAGTATCATGTCACCAGACCTCCCGCAACAGTCACATATATAGTCCCTCCCCCCTCTGACACCACAGGGAAGTCACAGGGAAGCCCCAACTGTGAACACTGCATATTGTTCACTGTTCGGCTAATAGGCGAACGCCCGATGTTCGAGTCGAACTTAAGTTCAACTTGAACATCAGGCTCATCACTAATGCTGAGTAAGAGACTAGAGCCACTTCGCCTGATAATTTCAGCAAAAAGGTAGTTTATGGCTTGACATCCTTCTACACCTATTAGGCATACAAAATACTTCTTCAGTGTTTCTGGCAATATTGAGGATGTCTTATCCCTCTGAATGGATAGTGAGACAATGTGTCCCACACTATTTGGAAGACCCCAGGGGGAAAGAACAATCTGACCAGGTCATTCGGAATTGGTTTGCCAAGATATGCAACAGTTACTGGATCCCAGAGAGTGAGGACACGACCGAGTCTCATCTATCCTTTAATGCTGTCTCTAGGCTTCCTTGTATACAATTTAATCCTTACAGCAGGGAACAGAGGATTCCATCCTTTAAATTCTTTAGGGATTCCTATGATCTAATGTACTTGACGTTTGGAGTAGGTGCCCTGACCTCCATAGGATTTCAAACACTAAAGGTGAGACCTCCAGGTGAGCCTTCACTTCATGGTCTCCAGCATCTAGATATAACTTGTCTGAATTTGGAACATACCGTTGGCTACGCTGTATGAGGTGTTGGATCTCAGGAAGGAGAATAGGAGGTTATCGGATCTGAGACAATTATTGTCCTCATCACCACTGAACGACTGCAGATCCTGATAAGGATCCCGGAGACTATTAGGTTTGTTAAATATACATATTGGCTAATCTGCAGATACAGCTGGATGTCAGTAGTTTCACTGCTTCCACCTCTGGGAAGCCACCAAGGTTACCATCATATCAATATCCTATGAGCCTTATTTGTTGCCGATCCCTTGAACGGCTTATTGGTTTGGAGACTATCCCTTGGCATCCAATGGCTTTGTACCTTATGCCGGCTGGCAGGAAGTTCTAGGAAACCCGAACTTAAAGAGCTGACAGAACTGACTGGGAGATACCTCTGACAGAAGTTGACTAGTCTTGCATTCCTTCTTAACAGCGAAGATAGGACTTCCCCATTTTGCTGAGTCGTTGCAGCATAACTGAGGCTCTCCTTTTCGGAAGGACTTCAGTCTGCGACCACTGTAACTCTGACTTTGGACACATTGTCCTCCATTCGCATGAATACCCGACAAGTAATAATTTGTGATGATTGGTATGCCTAGTAGCTGATAAGCTGAAAGATTAGCAAGCTTAGCTCCCTCCCAAAAGGAACTTGTCTCCTCTGTGGAGTTACTGTTCCTTGTGCAGGAAACAAGTCTTCATTTACTACAAAACCAGTTAATTCAGTTGTCAACCTTCCATTGGGCCCCTCGGACCACATGGGTTACTACAGGCCACTTCTTTACCCTTTTGAGACCGTGGCATGCAACCAATGGGAAAGAGCTATAATTTGTTCAAGTGAGATACTTATACTGTTGCTCTCTCTCTGAGGGTAACTCTACTGTATTTTTCAGAGATTCAGAACTGCTTCCAGTCAGGTCATTTCTGTAATGACATACAAAAACATATTTGGGAAGCAAACCCTAATGTGCTTAAATTTACTGCTATTAGACCAACAAACAATACCGAACATATTACAGCGCACACATTCAAGAATGACATTTCATGCAAGGGTAGTTAAAAACACCTGAACATATTCAACAAATACGGGGGTTTGGTCACACTATATGGTTATATAGTGCTAAGCCCACTTACTGCGACAAAGTACCCCCGAATTAGTGGGTCCTACCCTAGTAATAGAATGAAAGATCCTGCGTCTCATCCATGGGTGCCAAACTCCTCTATGTGGGAGAACTGAAGGGATTCCTCCTATGCACTGTTGGCCACTAAATAAGAGGTAATGAAGAGGGGTAGGGGTGCTCTTACCCAAAAAAAAACCTGGTCAGGGTCTATTAAAATATACAAAAACATATTTGGGAAGCACACCCTAATGCGTTTAAATTCAAGATGGTGCTGCTATAAGACCAACCAAAAATACCAAACATATTACAGCGCACACATTCAAGAATGACATTTCATGCAGGGCTAGTTAAAAACACCTGAACATATTCAAAAAATATGGGGGTTTGGTCACACTATATGGTAATATAGTGCTAAGCCCACTTACTGCAACAAAGTACCCCGAATTAGTGGGTCATACCTCTTATTTAGTGGCCACCAGTGCATAGGAGGAATCCCTTTAGTTCTCCCACATAGAGGAGTTTGGCTCCCATGGTTGAGACGCAGGATCTTACATTCTACTACTAGGGTAGGACCCACTTATTCAGGGTACTTTGTCACAGTAAGTGGGCTTAGCACTATATAACCATATAGTGTGACCAAACCCCCATATTTTTTGAATGTTCAGGTGTTTTTAACTAATTGGTCTCTCGATGATGGCTCCTCCAAATTCGATCAGAGTCTGAACTAGAACTTTTTTCCAGGACCTGGAAGACATTGCCAGGCTGTTGCCCAAACAAGGCTCACCAGAAGTCCTTGCTCCCGCAGTAAGTGGGCTTAGCACTATATAACCATATAGTGTGACCAAACCCCCATATTTTTTGAATATGTTCAGGTGTTTTTAACTAGCCCTGCATGAACTGTCATTCATAAATGTGTGAGCTGTAATATGTTCGGCAAAAGTCTGCCGGATTAACTCGTAGTGAACTCTTGAACAGCCAAGCAAAGGTACTTGCAGAAGCATGGGTGTCTCGAAGTGTGTATACAGTATACACACACCTGCTAGGTCTAAAGACAATCTACAACCTTAGCCTAGGTTTCCACTATTGCGACCTAAAAGTTGTGCGATTTTGCCGTGACTTTTATGAGACTTGAAGCAATGCCTGTGTATTCTTGATGGCCATGGCAATGGCCCAAGTTGCATCAAAGTGGGATCAAAGTATAGCAGGGACTACTTTGACATCGGTGGGATTTGAAGTCACACCACTATGAGCGGTACTCCTTGGAAATCATGGGTTACGATTTGTGGAAGCCAAGCCTTACTGATGGCTGGAGAGATTGATTGCAACGATGCCATATGCAGTTTTAGATCTTAATCCTTCTGCTTGTTGACCAAATCTTACTTTTGACTAAAGAACATGCAGCCATAACCCTTCTGCTCTAATGCGTCATGGAGGGAATGCATTGAGTTGGAGGAGAGGAATGAAAATTCCAATGGCTTCCTTAATGAACAGGACCAACGGATCTTAAAGCTCAAATTTACATATAATTCTGTCAGCTGACCCTACTGGGTGACTTGGGTAGACTTGGGTTTAGGCAGACATATAAAGATGATTATTGATTCTTTATTCTCCCATATAGTTTTCCCAGGTTTAATCTGTCATTCAATCTTTGTTACTTTGCCTTTTGGCTATCCTCTGGTCATTGGCGATTAACATAAGGGATTAATCCCCCTTCTAGATATCACTAGATCTGACTTGAACAGTAACCACTCTGTCTTAAAAGCAGTATGTGTTACTTGTGGGATGAGCCATAAGGGTTAACTGACCACAACGGACTACCAGAGAAACAGCATACAGTCTTGTAACCACAGTGGCTGAACTGCATTACTGGCTACTTCTTTTTCACTCTAGGATCAGCCATCATAGAGAGTTTATCACTAGCCAGATCTCTGCTTTCATCTTGTCTGAGATCCTGACAGTCTTGCTACCAAAGTGAGCTCAACCGCAGGTCTTAATAGTAGTATGAACCTTCATCTCAAGATCCATTCGCTGTCCCAGGGCCTCTGCAAAGGATATTGCTTTTCTGCTGGCAGAATAGCACCCCTGGCTAATCTGATGAAGCCTGTTTGGCCGTCTGCTTTTGAGGCAGAGGTGCCCTTTAAATGACTTAGTTGTTTGATTAGCTTAGTACCTGAGCATTATAGAATAGAGATCCACACAGTCAGTTTGTTAAACATCCACTTTTTGCTTCTGATATGCCAACTTGCCATAGCAACTTCCTAGAAGCAAGCTAAGGCTGACCCATCTGGCCAGTCTGATAAAGACTCCTTGGCCAACTACTTCTGGGGTAGAGGTTGCCTTTAAATAAACACAGCTGTTTGATTAGGCTTGGTATGGAACCATTAGTGACTATAGGCCTTCTCAGCCTCTGTCCATTTGCCACTGCCTCTGGCCTGCAACTTTGCATGTATTTTGGCCGACACACCAGCTAGCACCAGTCCACTATCGCCCCTGATGATTATTGTAGAGATTTCCTTGGTCTGCCTCTTCTGGCAGTTAAATACACAGTGGTTCCTTCTGGGGTAAAGAGGACCCATCCCTATTGCTGAGGCAGGTTGACGCTCCTCTTCCTGAGAAGTGGTGTTGGTGTTGAGGGCTTGGAGAGATTTACAATCCATTATGCCCATAATGTGCACTCTTTTAGGATATAGAATATACCTACCTGTCCTCAACTTAATTAACTTTGCTGGTCTCTAGGAAGGCTGATTGCTACTGGCCCACGGATGAGCTGAAAGACTGGAGCCATGCCTGGGAGTATTTGTTAAAAAAAACATCAGTAGTAACCACTACAAGCATCAAACCACATATCCCTATGTGGTGTTCCACAAACAACAGAAGCAATTACACATTGCTAAAGGACTAAGGAAATGTAACTAAGCAGATCCTGACTTTCATTTTAGCATCAAGGTCAGCATGTACATGCATAGTAATAAACACATAGCAGGCATTAGTACTGTAGAGTCAATGCAATCACAAGCAAGCAGCACAGGTTAATAGTCATCAGACAATTAGCACTAGCAGGTTAAACACACATGTACTGCAAAAGGTCCATACCACAACCAAGCATTAATACACAGTAAGCCCAGCCTGCAGGGCCAGGCCCTGCATTAATAGGAAAGGCTCAGATCCACCTGTTATAAGCCTAAGCATTATCAATACTGCAGACACAGACCACAACCTGTGAAGCATTAGTAAACAGAGTGGCACTATGGACAGCCAGTAAGATTCACATGTGTGATATATGCTTTCAGTGGTGCAAGCTAACAGCATACCTGCAGACAATAAGTCAAGCCTGTAGGGCCAGGCCTTGCTGAGTTAATAGGAAGGCTTCAGCCCAGCACAGCACACCTGCTATTGCAGACACAAACCACAACCTGTGAGGCAATAGTAAACAGACTGAAACTATGGACAAGCCAGGAAAATTCACGTGTGACATATGCTTTCAGTGGTGCAAGTTAACAACATACTTGCAGCAGTAACTGAATACTATGGATTTGTGCACTGTGTGGTGCCTTACAACCTGCACGCTTCATGGCCAAACAGGAAGTCCAATGAATGTCCATCCATGGAGTCATGATGAAGGAGCATTCCCTAGAGACCAGATGCCATCACCCCCCTCATCCTGGATCCTGAGGGGGGGGGGTCTCCCCCATATAAAATATTTACAGCCTGTACAGCAGGGAGCTCCATCACAGGAGAGGCTTGAACTTGTGCGGCTTGCAGCAGTCCAGCAAGGTGAGGGAAAAGAAAAATCCTGCTTTCAGCAGCAGCATAACTGGCTGTAGCAGTGAGGAAAAAAAGAGAATGCTGCCTGCAGGGCCTCCAAAATAGTGATAGGTAGTAAGAAAACTAGATGCCTAATTTATATAGTATAACCGGTCCTGGAATAGGGCAGGGGTGGAGGCTGTGAAAAGGATTTTATATGTAGTAATATCATACTTGGAAGGAGTAGCAGAATGTGTAATATGTAATGTAAGTATGCCTATGGTGTGTGTTAGAAAGATCTTATTAATTGCCATTTTTTCCCCTGCATTCTCTAAAAAGCCTTACAAAAATTTAATTTTCAAAAGACTCACTTTGCCTTTAAGAAAACTCCTTGGAGTTGTTCCTTTCCATAATGTGGTCATTTTGTGGGAGTTTCTCCCATCCTTGCACTTCGAGGACTCAAGAACTATGATAGGTAGTAAGGAAATTAGATGCATCATTTATTCTTCTTGGGCTCCTCTATGCACCTGGGCTGGGAAAATATCTCACAAATGTGATGTACCACAAGAGGCATAGCAGAAACTTTGTGGAAAAAAACATATTTTATAAAATTTTCTAATTTTCCATTAAATTGTGACGAACATTTTAATGCCAAAAAACTCACCATGCCTCTTACTAAATACCATAAACTGTCTACTTTGCAAAAAAGGGTCATCTGGGGGTATTTGTACTGTTCTGGCATTTTAGGACCTCGAGAAATTAGATAGGCAGCCAGTACATCAGGATTGATCAATTTTCAGATATACATGTATACAAGGTGTATCTATTAAATAACTAGACTGAAAAAATAACTCACCTTTATTTATATGTATTACAAATTAAATGCTTGTCCCCTTCAATATATTCCGCATTTTGACTAATACATTGCTGCAGTCTTATTTTCCACTGTTCGAGGGCATTAAGAAACGTAATTTCTATCAGCTGTTTCAACACATCCGCCATTTTCTTCTTTACAGCATCAATTGACTCAGAATGTGTCCCTTTAAGCACTGATTTAACTTTTGGGAATTCATTCTCACGTCCCTCGCTGAATCTTTTGTGCCACTCAAACACATGCGCACGAGACACACCGTCGTTCCCATAATCTGTAGTAAGCATTTGAAAACATTCTGTTGGTGTTTTGTGCAATTTTACAAAAAAATTCTAATTGACATGTTGTTCAACCTTTAAACTTAGCATTTTTTCAGCAGTCATCAGAAAACACAACAAAACTAAATGGCGACTTACAATCAACTGAACGTCATAGAGTGTTGCTGCTTGTCATGCAGGTTCAAACATGTTCAAGGTCACCACACATGCAATTAAAACCGGTTCTGACTGCTTTGTTTACTAGGGGGATCACAGTCTCATTATTTAATAGACACACCTCATTTACCATTGTTTGGAGATTATAACTTTCACATAGATTAAATAATATACATTGAGTTGGGTAGGAAAATACATTTGAATTTTTAACTTTTTTTCAACTAAAGGTTTTATCTTTTGATCTTATGCGTTACATTTATGTACCCATTTGGAGGGCTATCCTTGTAGGGCATCAGAGAACTGGGAGACTGATGTGGGTGTTATGGTGGAGGATCAGTCAGAAATTGCTCTTCAGTCTGTATATTTGAGTCTTCTAAATGTGACAACGTGACTCTCCCAACTCTCCCAACTCTGTATTTTACTACAAGTCCATCACACCCATCTAAAGCTATGTAAAATGATAAAATGTGTTTGTTACGGGCAGAGACAGGACAGGGGTGGGGGGCATGAAGGGTGGCTACCCTGGGTACTGGTATCATGTGAGGTGGAGGAGAGTTCATATCACTACAAGCTGACAGGATTAGTGACAGCAACATCACTACTTCTGTCAATTTAGCACAGGAAGTGACAAGCCAAATCTGGAGAGCAGAAGAGAGCCAGGAGAAGGTGCTGGCTGTGCTCTCTCTATCCCCCCTAGCTCCTCTTCCTGCCTATGCAGCAGTCCTGCATCTGGACTGTCAGATCGGGACTGTGCAAGGTTGGGTAAGGAAACTCTGTAAAGTGTGGATCTTACAGTCAGTGGTGTCCCTGAGCCATAATCCCATACCCTTAAGTGCCTTATTTTTTCCCACTCTGGTTGCCCTGATAAATTCAAAACGTTATTGGAGGGATTGTTAAACACTCCTGGTTTATCCCCAATGAACTTGATAATGAATAGACTTATATAACCTTTTGAATTGCTACACTTTTGGCACTCTGCTTTCAAATTGTGACAGTGGGTGTAAGGAGAGGATCCCCCCATCTACTGTCACAAGGATGGGAAGATCAGCCATGCTAGGTGTAGATGTTGGAACACGTTACATGTTCCACCCTAAAAAAAGGGTGGGGCAGGTTACATGTTCACAAGGGGTGAACTTATCCTTTAAACAACAAAACAGAAGAAACTTCAGATTTTGAGAGTGTAAATTCCAAAAGGGCATAGCATAATTTTTCACATGATACATTGACTTTGGAGCTACATGTCAAATTACCATTGAAAATGACGACAGAATAGGGGAAGGTTATCTATACTACCTTCTTCTTAAACAGTCACCAGAAAGATATCTATCAAAGATGTACCATATGGTAAATAAAAAGTGTATGTACAGTAATGGGTGTTTATACACTGTATGTTTATATGCTGTTAATTCACTTACTTTATTTGAGAACCCCTTTTTCTTTCACCATTTTGACCTCTCCTTTCCAACCCTTTGACATAACTGGTGTACCTTCAATATTAGCTTGTTAATCTTGTTACAAGTACTGTGGATTTCCTTCATGTTCTCATACGGTGGTTAAATGCATGTATCATCTTTGCATATATTTCATCTGCAATTTTACTGTACCACCCTTTATACTCAATAAAAACTTAATGGCAATAAAAAAAAGATGTACCACATGTTCCTACTCTAAAATGTAACCTACAGTCAGTAGAGAAGTTCACTAAACAAGGATATGTACTGACATCCAAACGGACCATTCAGATCTGCCTGTCAGTTTTTTCAGGCGGATATCAACGGTCGCTCCATACAGCTCTATGGAGCGTCGGAGGTCAGCGGTGACATGTCCGCTGACATCCGATCTGTCCCGATCTGATCCGCTCTGCAAAATCCAGACGAATGGATGTCCTATTTTCCATCTGTCTGGCGAATCGGATGAAAACGGACAGGCAGTCTGTAATCATCCGATCACCCCATAGTGGAGAAAGGAATCTCTGACAGGTCCGTCCCTGCACAGAGTGCAGAGATGGACTTATCATCCGCCGTCTCAGCGGGGATAAATGGAGCGATCCCCGCTGGGCAAGCAAAGTAGTTAAAACGGACAGCCCCGTGTGAAGGGGCCTTCAGCTGCCAACACTCAACTAGACATATAGTGGAAAAAATATATAAAAACAATAATGTGGTGCTCCAAATGTGAACAAATAAAAAATTGTATCCGGATAGGAACCTATGAAGTCCAAAGTATAAATGAGTGTATAATAAACAATCAATGATGTGAAAATGGTAATGATAAGTGAAAAAATGAAATAAAAAGAATAAAAAAGAACACTCTTCAAAACAAATCAAAGTTCATGGATAAACATCATGGGATAATCCATCATGAGAAATTAATTAAGTGGATAAAAAAGTCTCTGTGTTTTTCAAATCTTTAGGTGCAGTCAACAAATGATAAGGTTGGCACGCTTACCAGATATGGTGGACTCATATACTGTACAGGAACAGGAAGTCATGAGGGAGTCCCTTCATGGGAAACAGCAGGGAAAGGTGAATGTTTAGCCCTCACACCCCAGATGGTGTCCAATAGGACGAAACGCATCGGGTGACACTTGTGGAGTCATTGCAAACTGCTTATACAACTGAAGAATACTAGCATGTTTTTATTGGATTTTTTTGTAATTTTACACCCCCTTTTTAAAATTAAACCTACCATACAGTGTTATACTATGTGCGGTTGTTTTGTTTTTTTATACCTACCACCGTGGATCACTTTAAAATCTGAAGAGGTCCACCACACAGTCTGAAGCCTGCATTTTGATGTTGGAACCTTTCCCTCAATACCGGATTGGGCTCATCCTCTAAACATCGACCTTTCCCTGCTGGTTCCCATGGAGGTACTCCCTAATGACTGCCTGTTTGACATGCAGTACAGTATATGAGTCCACGATCTCTGGTAAGCGTGTCAAACCTTATCATTTGTTGACTGCACCTAAAGCCCCATACACACGCTCGGATTATCCGAGGACCAGGTCCGTCGGATCATGTCCGTCGTACTTTGTCCGACTTTGTGATGTTGGTTTTGCGTACACACGGTCGGACAACGTTGTCGGAATTTCCGGTCTGCAAGAACGTCGTGACGTAAGTCGTCTTCCACGAGACTAGAAAAGGGAAGTTCAGCACCACGTCCCGCACCCGTTGGGCTCCTTCTGCTGATCCCGTGTTTATCGCGAGTTAGTCGAAGTTTGGGGACTTACGATTCGCGCTTCTCAGTTTCTGACTCAGATCGTTACTGCTCTTCAGTTTGTGCTTGTCGTGCGTATCTGTTTATTAGTGCGTGTAGTCAGTTCGCATTTGTTGGTCATTGCGGCCTATATCTTGATATAGGACGCTTTGATTTTCACTGCTTATTTTCTGCTCGTTTCTGGTATTCATTTCGTTCTTGCAGGCCTTGCTGTTTATCGGTGCTTTCTGTTTGTCCGTTCTGACCAGCCGACCGCTTGTGAGCGATGTTTCCCGTACGTACTCGTTGCCGAGTTCGTGCTGTACGCGGAATTGGTGTCGGGCTTTTAGCTTTGAGCCAAGACCCGTCCATGAACAGAGTGACGAGGAGTATGTGGACCAAGAATTGGTTGCTTCAGCGTGATCAGTTCTCGCACATGCCTTTGCTTCGTGAGATCCGGGAGAATAATCCTGATGATTTCAGGAACTTTCTCCGGATGACGGACCCCGTTTTTCACCGTCTTTTGGCTTTGCTGACCCCTTTTATCAGCCGGCAGGATACCTGCATGAGACAAGCCATCACTCCGGAGCAGAGGCTTGTTGCTACGTTGAGGTACTTGGCGACAGGGAGAAGCCTTCAGGATTTGAAGTTCTCCTCAGGTATCTCTCCCCAGGCCCTGGGAATCATTAGTCCAGAGACCTGTTCTGCCATCATCCAGGTCCTGCAGGAGGACTATATTAAGGTAACATTTCTCCTTTACTATTCCCTTCTATTTATGCTCTGTTTGCTAATGTCTTGTATTTTTGACCTCCTTCCCTAATTACCATGATTGCAATATGCTCTAATATGCTGTGCCCCTTTTCTCCTTCATGCATTTTTCCCTTCACTTACCTCCCCAGCATGCTCTTCTGCCCAATAGACACCTATGGCCTAGTCACTTAAGCAATGTATTTTGTCTGCTGCATAGTATTGTTTTCCCCCAAACACCCCCTAAAATATGCACAAATGTTTGCTGTGTGTTTTACTTCATGTAGAGCCCCTTTTTTTTTCCTTTTTGTTGGTGGGGGGGGGGGTGCCAAACTCATTATGAATCCCCTCCCCCAACTGCTCTGTCAGATGGTACCAATCCTCTATCTGCTGGCTTTCCCAAGGTCAATACACACTATATACCTACCTCTTTATAGTGGGCATCTTTAGGGATGAATTCAGCAAAGCATGTAGTGCAAGGGGCTGGCTCCATACTTTCCATTTCCTCTTTTTTTTGTGTTCTTTCCCTCCTATTAGCTTGCTAGGTAATTTCAGAATGTCCAAATGTGCGTTCCTTTTTTTTGGGGGGGGGGGGGGGGGGGTGGGGATTTGGAATGTTATTTTATCTTTCCTGTGGGCTGCCAATAGTGTTAAGTAAGGAGGGTCTGGCCAAACTAGCACACATTATTGAGCCATTTGGCAATCAATGAAGTGCAGAGGGTTACCTGTCCAAACCCCCCCCAAACCCCTAGTTATTGTCAATGGCCCATCAGAAGTGGGGGGATTGATGGGGGGTGAGTAATCTGCTAGGGGGACCCTCTACTTTGCGTTGCAAATACTTTCCAGCTTAAAATGTAAAAGTCTGATCTTGTTCCAAGATGTTTAGTGTCTAATCTGCTTGCAATGTTTATGTGCAAAGTGACTAATTTTTTTTTCTTGTTTCACTCCACAGTTCCCTTCCACGCCACAGGAATGGCAGACTGTGGCCTCCCACTTTGCCAGCCGTTGGGACTTTCCTAACTGCGGAGGTGCAATTGATGGGAAACACGTCCGCATCGTCCCACCCCCCAACTCGGGGTCCTACTATTATAATTACAAGGGGTTTAATAGTGTAGTGATGTTGGCGGTGGTGTCGGCGACATACGAGTTTTTGTATGTGGACGTGGGGATGAACGGCCGGATCTCGGATGGTGGTGCCATTGCGCACACGGAGTTCTACTGGCGTCTCCAAAGTGGCAGTCTGTGCTTGCCACCTCCAGAGGAGAATGCTGAAGGACTCCCCTTCGTCTTTGTCGCAGATGAAGCGTTTGCGTTGACTCCCCATCTGATGAGGCCCTTCCCGATGAGGACCCTCACCCCAGACCAGAGGGTCTTCAATTACAGGCTGTCGAGAGCCCGCAGAGTGGTGGAGAACACCTTCGGGATCCTGGCCAGCCGCTTCTGCCTGTTTTTGACGGCTATTAACTTGGTGGAATACAAACTGAACCACATAGTTCTTGCCTGTTGCATATTGCACAACTTTTTGAAAAGACACAACAGCAACTATGTGGTGACCGTTGGCCCAGATGTGGAGGGCCCTTCCAATGCCGACCTCACAGCCCTTCGAGCGGCACATCCAGGCTTGCCCCCTCTAAATGCCCGCGAGGTCCGCGAGCAATATATGGAGTACTTTGTGGGTAGGGGGGCCATTGCTCTGCCTGACGATGTGTGAGAGGCATTTTTAAATAAATATCTTTTTTAACCAAACCTATGATTTCTTGTCATTTCCATATTCTAGCTTATTTGAGATATACATTTTTGCCCTTTAGCTTCAACAGTGGGAATGCACTTTCTGGGCAAAAGGAGGTAACAGTCTCTTCTTCCCAAAAAGATTCTTCTCATGTTGTGTGTTTGATACCTAATCTTTTGTCTAGAGAAGGTTTGTAGTGCATAACTGACACCCAAAATACTCCTTTTCATCACCATGTCAGACATGTGTGTATTCCCAAAAATGGTGTGCTACGTGTTTTCGTACAAAGCACTGTGGGTGTAATTTACATAAGTCAAATCCACTATGCTCTACAAGTGCAGTGCAAAAGTGCCCTGGAAAAGAAACTTGCAGTGCAAACTGGAATTGCCTTTAGTAAATAACACCCATTGCCCCCCAAATCCTTTACATTTGACATACATAATGCTTTTGTGTTTTTCAATAAGGAAGCCACACATTTAGAAAATTAAAAAAGTTTACTTGCAACACATTCACAAGTGCGTTTACAAACTTCTTGGCAAAACTGACAAGATCTTGGTTCTTTACAACATTGTTTACAAACATTCCGCATTTGTTAAAACCAGGCATGGAGCAAAACAGAACATAGGAACTAGGAAAGTTCAACTTTCTAAACTGAAGACAAGATCAGACATGACTATATGTTCAAAGTGTGTTTGATCTTGCCTTCATCACATGGGGGGTCACCCCTGGAAACTGGAAATTTAGAACATGCACACAATTTGGGTCTGAAAATGGACATTAGATGGTAAAACACATGCCTAGAATCTTCAAAAGTGCCATTTTCCATCATGGGGATGAATGCAATGATGGATGAATGATGATGAATGCAACCCCTTCACCACAACCACTTTAGTAGTTCGTAAAGTGGTTGCACCCCCAAAAAAACGTTGTCATTCATCCACCATGATGGGAGCTAGCACATGTGGACACAATGTGTGCATGTTCCAAATTTCACACAGTTCTTAAGTTGCAAATGTGTTCAGAAACAGCCACAAATGTGTGTTAATTACTTGTTGCGTTTTCAGATTTTTCCTAAAACATCAATGATGTTCTTCAATTTTTGTTTAACATCATTGATGTTTTGCTTTATGTCATCTAGATCTCGATTGCAGACCATTATCTCCCCGATGAGTACGTGGGCACTTTCTGTGGTAAAGTGCGATTCTTCTTCCACAACATCCACGTCACCTAAAAACAAAAAAAAAAAACAAAAATGTGTCTTGGAAATGAGGCAGGCATACATTGATTAGCTTACCAGTAGCTGTGTTCTCCCACACTCACCTGTTGTTGTGACAAGTTCTCCAGTTTCTATGATCTCTCCTTCCTCCTCCTCTGCTTCTGGTGTTTCCCCTTCTTTGGGAGGTGTGGTTTTGTGGTTTCCTCAGACGTCCCGAGTTTTCGCTCCCCTATGAGAATGTACAAAAGGAAGATTTAGCACCACAATCTATTGAGGGCAGAAATAGGAAATGTCAAACATTGCTTGAAAGTGAGGGACAATATTTTTGGTTGGCCAGTTACAAATGACAACAACATGAATGTAGTCACTTTGTAAAGGTGCTAAACTTACTAGCTTTTTGGTAGAAGTTTGTCTGATGGAGACCCCCCTCTAGTATCCACTGGAGCGCATGTGTGGAAAAGCATAATAAAAAGGGGGTTTGGGTGTCCCAGCACTAGTGCTCTAGAGTCCAGATGGGTAAACAGCTACTGGGTGACCTCTCCTTTACATTGAATAAATTGGCTTTACATTCTTGATGACATCTCTAGTGAGAACAAACTTCCTTTCACTAAAAAATTTCCCAAAACTCGTATTATAAGTGGCCGAACGATCGAGGTTGAGTACGATCGAATGGACACACACGAACATGACAGTGGCAGAAAGATCGAGGTTGAGTACGATCGAATGCACAGACGAACATGACAGTGGCCATTTTCTAATGTACAACTTTGCAAAAATCCAAACACATGGAGCAGTATGCAAGCAAGAAATCAAACACAAAACACAACTACTTACTTTTTTGAAGAACTCGCTTGATCTTTCTGTACTGATCGGGCTCCCTCAGTTTCAGGTCTGACCAGCGTTTCCTCAGTTGCTCCTTGGATCGTCTTACCCCAAAATGATTGTACAGCCTCCTCACAACTTTAGACATGATCTTGGCCTTGCGGACATTGGGATTGAGGTAAGGCCCATACTTCCCATCATAGTCGCTCCTCTTTAATATGTCCACCATCGCCAACATTTCTCCAAATTACATATTGGAGGCCTTGAATTTCAGGCTCCGGGATCGGGACGTTTCTGCCTCCGGCCTTTCCTCGTCCTCCTCCTCGTTGGTGGGATATTTGGGGCGCACCTGCTGTGTCCCCGCCATGTGCTCTCCCCACTGCGCCGTAAAGAGAAGGGGTGGGGAATAGCCGAGAAAGATCGTCAGGGGCGGGCGGAGTTTGACGCATGCGCACTGTATATAAAACGTCACACGCCTGTGTCGTAGCCACGATCTGTGAGACGAGGGGAGAGAAAGCTCACGCACGAGACGATCGCTAGAACGAAGGTACAATTTGAACTTGGTACATAACTAGCCTAGACTGATTAGACCTTGAGGGTTATTTATGGAGAAGATTAGGAGAGTTTAGCCTGACATTATTTATAGTGTATTGTGTGGTGTTGTGTCTTGCAGAGATTATGGAGGGCTTCAACCATGTGAGTTTTCTCCCCCTCTTCATTGATAAATATAGGGAAATGCCCCTATTATGGCAGGCGAAACACCGAGATTACAGCAACAAACCAAAGAGGTACGCAGCCATGAAGAAACTGGTGGCATTTGTAAAGCCAAGGTTCCCCACGGCAACCGTGGAGAAGTTAAGACTAAAAATTGGCAGCCTGAGGAGTACCTATTTCAGGGAGCGCAATAAGGTCCTGAAGTCCCAAGCATCTGGAGCTGCAGCAGATCAGGTCCATGTCCCCACGCTCTGGTACTATGAGAGGCTCCACTTTCTCAAAGACCAGGCTAATGTCAGGAAGTCACTCTCGACTCTTCCTTGCACGCATCCTTCCATGCACGCCACCCCTTATGAGGCTTCCGAGGAGCAACCTGGGCCTTCCAGTCTGGAAGAGGTGGAGGAGCCCAGCTTGTGGCAGGTATAGTAGTTTTGTAACCATTTTTGGGAATAATGAATGATGTTCACTTAATTCAGGATCCACAATTGCTTAGTTCCTAACGTGATTGACATATCAACAGACAGTAGTGTTGGAGACATTTGGGGCAAGAATATAAACTGCTGGGCTGAGAATTGTATGGTTTTCTATTTGTAAACATTTTGCAACAGTCACTAGATGAAAATTGTGGGTATTTGATGAACAAATAACTCAAACTATGTCCCTTTTTCATACACAGGAAGACCTCAGCCAGGAGGTGGCTGTGGAATGTGGCAGTCAGTAGGAGGCAGGGGTTAGTGGCAGCCAAGAGGTGGGTAGTGGCAGCCAACAGGGGGGTAGGCGTAGGAGCCTGACTGTCTCCCAAGTCCCTCCCCTCCGCCTTCCCTACAGAAGGGCGAGAAGGGTGGGGGAGGTGGGAGAGTCAGCGCTCCAGCTGATCAGAGATGCTTCAGCCTCCCTATATGCCACACCCACCTACGAGGAGGCCTTTGGCTCCTTGGTTGCCACAAAAATGAAGGGTATGGAGGTGGGGCAACGCAGCATGTGTGAGGGGGTCATCCTCAAGGTCCTAAATAAGGGTATGGCTGGGGGGATGACCCCACTCACACATGTTTGCGATAGTGACCATGCTCCGCCTCCTCCTCCTCCTCCTTCTGCCACCCCACCAGCACCACAGCCACAGCGTGCAAGGAAGCGTGGAAGGAAGACAAGAGAGTGACGACCTGGATTCAGTCTGGTCTGAGAGAAAATGGAGCCTCTCGTAGGACCAGAGCCTGGGGACCTAGATGGCATCTGCTGCAGTTCCGGATGTTTTGGACTTCAGGACCAGATAGCACTCCCTTATTATTTAGATAGGTACTCCTCAGGCCCCCAATTTTAGACGCTTCAAAAATTATGTTTGCCGTGGGGGTCCAAGGCTTTGCAAATTCCCCAAGTTTCTCCATCGCTGCGTTCCTCTTTGGTTTGTTGCTGAGACCTAAATAAAGGTATTTTTGATTTGAAAGAATCATTGCCTATGTGTTTTACTTTTCTACAATGACAGTTTATTTGTGAGTAGGCAGGTACATTTCACAAATAATAAAGTCCAATTAACAAGGGGCACCAACAACAAACAAACTCCTAGTAAATTTAAGCAACAAATAGAAATGTTAATAATGTTGTTTTGCTAAGTTGAGACACACAACCCCCCTCAAAAAAACTAATAAATTATCCTTAAAATATGTATTCCAAACAAAATAAAAAAATGACAAATCATCCAAAAAATATAACAAAGATTCTTTTACGATCTGAGGAAAAATAAACATCTAGTCTAGAAATCCTGAAAACTAATAAAGAACTAAGTTTGGGAGAAGTGCGGGTAAATAGGAGCAGCTAAAACATGTCATTCTTCTTGCATTGTAAAGAAAAAGAGAATGCGCTGCATTAAAGACATTTTAACATTGCAGCGTGACGAATGTGCTGTGTCGATTAGGAAAGGTAGTTTTACCTGACCGAGCGCTTCCGTCACAGAATTTCTTCTGAGCATGCGTAGCACTTTGTCCATCGGACTACGCTACACACGATCGGATTTGGTGTGATCGGACTTTGTTGTCAAAAAATCTATCCAGCAGGAGATAGAACTTTGTCCGTCGGACAATCCGATGGAAACTGTCCGATGGTGCCTACACACGGTCGGAATTTACGACAACATTGTCCGATAGGACAGAATCCATCGGAAAATCCGACCGTGTGTATGGGGCTTAAGTCTACCTTTACATTTTTTCTGTAAAAACACTATAGCTCATCTGGGAGATCGGCACACTAATATAGATTATGGTAGTACGGCGGCCTGTAAAGTAATTTCTTTTCAGTCCACTGGGTTGAACAAAAAAAACTTCCTGTGTGTACCCAGCATAAGTGAAGCCAAAATAAAAAAACTGAAAAATCTGAATATCAGGGATATATAATAAATAATTATAGTTATAGGGATAATTATAGGGATAATATATAGGGATAATTATAATATAGGGATATATAATTACAGTCAGTTGGATGTGCCCCTTTTGCCAAAGCCTCTCCTTTTAGTTGAAATCCTCCTTCATCCATGCCCCCTCCTCCCTGCACACCACGGTAATCTACCGGTGTGGCGGGGTAATACAACTAAGGAGCTGTTACAGGCTCTTATCAAGAGAGCCCAACTATGCCATCTATTTTCGCCCAGCTGCTCTAGTCAAAGAAGCTGTACTACAGATTCTATGGATGTAACAGGATCTAAGAATGGAGGACAGGTGGATGATTATTAGGTCTTCCTCCTCCAGGCTGTAGTACAGCTTCAATGAATAAAGCAGCTGGGCAGAAACAGAGGGAATATTTGGTTTCTCTTGATCAGAGACTGTGACAAATACCTTCCTTAGTTGTATTACCCTTGTCATGCCAAAAGATTACAATGCTGGGGGTGGGGATGGGTGGGGTGGCATGGATAGAGGAGGATTTTAACTAAAAGAAGAGGCATCAGCACAAAGAACAAATGCCATTGACTGTAAGTTGTGTCCCTTGTTCTGATTTTTCTGATTTTTATTTATGGCTGCAATCAGGCATATTTATTTATTACAGGATTTATATAGCGCCAACAGTTTACGCAGCACTTTACAATATAAAACTTAAATAACACTTAAAGATGAACTGAGATTTAGGTTGATTTTAGGATGTAAAGAGATGTTTCTTAGTTTAGCGAATACAGTGACATTGAGTAACCATTCACTTACAAAGGAAACTAAAAAAATTTAATTTTTACTTCCACGTGACATCATTGGACTCATGGATCCTTCAGGGAATCAACCCGTTGAGTGAATTTTCTGATTTTAGCAGTTTCAATGTGCAGGATAGCATTAAAAGCTCACTGATTGGTCTCACTTGTTTGGAATTGTTCTTTAATATAATATAAGTAATTGCAATTTACATGTTTTGTTTTTAATTTACAACTCATATTAATATTAAAGGTGTAAAATCACCTTTTTGTTTTAGTCTGCCACCAGAAATGATTGTCTATAACTTTCATAAATATTCAAATGTCTCTTCCTGGAAATAATATTGAGTTTGTAGCCAAAATTTCCCAAATTCCTCTGCCCTTTGTTCCAATGCCAAGTGAAATGCATCTTCCAGAAACATGCACAGATCATACTAGGAACCCGTGAATGTAGAAAATGTAGAAATATGGCTGTTATAACCTGACCTTTAAAATTGCAGGTTTACTGACTTCACCGCCTAGTGAGTTGATAACTAGAGATGAGTAAATTAGTCTGGGTTTGGTTAGTCTGGTGTATGCTGGCATATCATGAAGCATGAAAACTGCAAACCCTATCAAAAAGTCTATGTGGTATGGGGGTGGGGGGGGGGGGGGCGAATCCTGAAAATCAGTTTTGTCCATTTTTCAAGACTATTGTGAAAGGAATTGTCCAAAAAAACAAAGGGACTTGGCACTGCCATGGAAAAACATGTACCGATGGTGGGAGGGTTAACTGTTTAGTATGGCTTTGAGGGCAACATGGGAAGAACATCAATACTTTAAATCGCATGCTTGGGGGATGCCTTTAAGTAGTAACAGTACAATTCTTATAGACAGGGTTAGTGACACTGTATCTTGGCATCACATATTTAGGATCTGAAATACATTTTTTTACTGTTATATTATTTCACTTTAATATGATCTATTACAATGTAAAAAAAAAACAATATTTTTTGCTTTATGCTATAAAACATTCCCTATTAAAAAATGAAAAAGATCTAATTTCGTCATCAATTAGGCCAATATGTATTCTTCTACATATTGTTATTTTTTACTTGTAATGGCGGTTATCAGCATCTTTAACCTCTTAAGGACCACCCCCTGCACATTTACGTCATCAGAATGGCATGGCTGGGCACATCAACGTACAGGTATGTTGCTCTTTAAGTGCCCAGCCATGGGTCGCGCGTGCATCCTGAGCTCAGTGACCGTGGCTGCGGGACCCGATCGTCGCTGGTGTCCCACGATCGGGTCACATAGCTGAAGAACGGGGAGAGGTATGTATAAACAAACCTCTCCCGTGCTTCCTAGTGAGACTGTCACTGATCCTCTGTTTCCTGTCATCGGGAAAGACGATCAGTGATGTTGAACTCCAAGCCACGCCCCCTACAGTAAAAAAACACACACGTCACACTTAACCAATCCCCGCCCCCTAGTGGTTAACCCCTTCACTGCCAGTGTCATTTACACAGGAATCAGTGCATTTAAATAGCACATAGATTGCTGTATAAATGACAATGGTCGCAAAAATGTGTAAAAAATGTCCGATGTGTCCGCCATAATGTCGCAGTCACAATACAAATCGCTGATCGCCACCATTACTAGTAAAAAAAAAATATTAATAAAAATGCTATAAAACTATCCCCTATTTTGTAAACGCTATAACTTTTGCGCAAACCAATCAATAATCGCTAATTGCGATTTTTTTTTACCAAAAATATGTAGAAGAATACGTATCGGCCTAAACTGAGGAAAAAAATATTATAGCAAAAAGTAAAAAAATATTGTTTTTTTTTCAAAATTGTCGCTCTATTTTTGTTTATAAGCCCAAAAATAAAAACCGCCAAGGTGATCAAATACCACCAAAAGAAAGCTCTATTTGTGGGGAAAAAAAGAACGCCAATTTTGTTTGGGAGGTTAAAGTGGGACTGTGATATTGCAGCATACAAATCGGACACTTAACTGACAATTTTGATATTTTTGGGGACCAGTGACACAAATAAGTAGTGCTAAAAAATATGCACTGTTACTGTACTAATGACACTGGCAGGGAAGGGGTAACATCAGGGGTGAACAAAGGGTTAAATGTGTTCCTTATAAGTGATTGCTAACTGTGGGGGAGGTGCTTTGACTGGGTGAATGTAAATATCTGTATTCCTGCTTAGCAGAAACACGAAATCAGCAAATTCCCCTCTCACAGAATGGCGATCTGCCTTGTTTACATAGTCAGACCACTGTTCTGCCTTTTTCCTGAACGATTGGCTCCCACTGTGTCCAATCACAGCGGGAGTGGGTCACCCGCCCCAGACCCGGAACTGTCAGACCATGTACAAGGTACGTGATTTGGTGCAGAGTGCCGCCCTGCCGCAGTAAATCTATGGTGGACGGTCGCTAAGCTGTTAAAGGAGAGCTTCATTATATGGAGTTAAATGGTCAGTGTACAGTATGTACCATACATTATGTAATTTTTTGAACTTACATGGCTAGTCACAAGTAGTAAAAAAATACCCCCTAAAATCATTTGTGCTCAATAGTAATAAGATTGCCCCCCCCCAATAAATACCCTTTATGGTCAGTGACAATATGTTTTGTCCTACCAAAGCATTAGTGGTCACTAACAATTAGTTTTTACCTTCTCCCCTACCAAAAACATTGATTGTTAGTGTATTCTCACCCCAAAGCAATAGCGGTCAGCACATTCTCCTCTTCCCCTAAAAAAATGAGTCACTCCCCCTTTAAAGCATTAGTGGTCATTGCGTTTCCCCCTCTACTCCAACAAAAGTATTGGTCAATATATTGTCCCGTTTCCCCTATAAAGCCTATAAAGCCGTAGTGATCACTTTTATGTCCCCCTCCTCTCCCCAAAGCATTAATCAGTCTATTACATCCCCAAACAATATTTGTCAGTTTGTTGTCCCTCCTCCAAAGTATTAGTCTCCATGCCTTGTCTCCATACAAAACATTAGTCTCAATGCATTGTCCCCCTTCCAGAACATTAGTTTCCATCCTTGTTCCCCTCCTCCCTCCAAAACATTGGTGTCAGTGTCTTGCCGTCCCTCCCACTTTCCAAAACATTAGTGTCAGTGCTTGTCCCACCTCCAAAATATTAGTGTCCCTCCACCACCCAAAACATTAGTATCATTGCTTGTTCCTCCTCCAAAATATTAGTGTCAGTGCCTTGTCCGCCCAACACCCTAAACATTAGTGTCAGTGATTGTCCCTCTTCTGAAATGTTAGTGTCAGTGCCTTGTCCCCCCCCTCCTCCAAAGTGTAGCCCTCTTTTGGAGGAGCTATGAGAAATGGCTCTCCTCAAACAGGATATTGTCTAAAACTGTAGGTAAATAAAAGAACCATAGCCTTCGCTAAGTGAAAGAGAGGGTTTGATAATAAAGTTGGCAGTGCCTCCATGGAGGAAAGGGCCTATGTGAACAGAGGGGATTCCCTTCCTGGGAAATTAACAACTTCAGCCCCGGAAGGATTTACCCCCTTCCTGACCAGAGCATTTTTTGCGATAGGGCACTGCGTCAATTTAACTGACAATTGCGCGGTTGTGCGACGTTGCACCCAAACAAAATTGGCGTCCTTGTTTTCCCACAATTAGAGCTTTCTTTTGGTGGTAGTTGATCACCTCTGTGGTTTTTATTTTTTGCGCTATAAACAAAAAAAGAGCGTCAATTTTGAAAAAAAAGCTATATTTTTTGCTTTTTGCTATAATAATTATCCCCAAAAAATATATAAAAAACAAATTTCTTTCTCAGTTTAGGCCGATATGTATTCTTCTACATATTTTTGGTAAATAGAAATTGCAAAAAGGAGTATATTGATTGGTTTGCGCAAAAGTTATCGCGTCTACCAAATAGGGGATAGATTTATGGCATTTATTTTTATTTATTTATTTTTTACTAGTAATGGCAGTGATCTGCGATTTTTGTCAGGGCTGTGATATTGCGGCGGACATATCTGACACTTTTGACACTTTTTTGGGACCGTTGACAATTATACAGCGATCAGTGCTATAAAAATGCACTGATTACTGTATAAATGTAACTGGCAGGGAAGGGATTAACACTAGGGGGCGATCAAGGGATTAAATATGTTACCTAGGGAGTGATTCTAACTTTGGGGGGAGGGGACTGACTAAGGGAGGAGACTGATCGGTGTCCCTATATACAAGGAACACACGATCTGTCTCCTCTCCCCTGACAAGACGTGGATCTGTGTGTTTACACACACTGACCCACGTCCCTGCTCTGTGACAAGCAATCGCTGGTGCCTGGCGAACATCGCTGCTAGACATGTGCACTGCCAAAAAATGTGTTCATTTTCGTTTTAGTTTCATTCTTTTTTTTTTTTTTTTTTTTTCGGGTCATTCGCAATTAGTAAATTCGTTTATTCGTACATTCGTAAATTCATACATTCGTACATTCATACATTCGTAAATTCGTACATTCACGCATTCGTAAATGCGTACATTCGTAAATGCGTAAATTTGTTTATTCATACATTAGAAAATTTGTATATTCGTAAATTCGTACATTCGTAAATTAGAAAATTCGTAAATTTGGATATTCGAAAATTCGAAAACCCAAAAATTAAAAAATCTGAAATAGTAACTAACTATTAAATTATAGGTATTATATTTTCCTTTCAAATTTGGCTGTTAGTGAACACGAATTTATCTGAAGTTACAAATTATCAGAAATAACAAATGCCGCATCTAAACAACATGAAACGGAAAAAATTAATAATAAAAATAATAATAAAAAGTTTTTATTATTATTATTGTTATTTATTATTATTAATTCATTATGTTCCATTTGTTTGGGTACGGCATTCGTTATTTCGGATAATTTGTAACTTAAGATAAATTTATATTTGTTACGTTCACTAACAGCCCAATTTAAAAAGGAAATTACAATACCTAGAATTTAATAGTTAGTAATAGTTAAGTTATTATTAGTTAATTATAAATTCAGATTTTCTAATTTCCGAATTTATGAATGTACGATATTGTGAATGTATGAATTTACGAATGTGCGAATATATGAATTTACGAATGTGCAAATGTACGAATTTACGAATGTACGAATTTATGAATGTGCAAATGTATGAATTTACGAATGTACGAATTTACAAATTTTCGAATGTACAAATTTACGAATATTCAGAAAAATTTGTTACACGGATTTTTGTTAATTCGGATGTTAAAAACTAATTCGGAACTAAACGAATTGCACATGTCTAATCACTGCCGCCGGGCATGTGCATCGACTCATGTGTGACGCGGCGGGCAACAACACGTCGCAACAATAATGACATTTCTGAAGGAAAAAATGTAACTTAAACTTGCTTGCGGCTGTAACGTATTTCCCGATCCCGGCATTAAAGATGAAAAATCAAGGAAAAAAATGACGTGCGGTCCCCCCAGTCCATACCAGGCCCTTTGGGTCTGGTATGGATTTTAAGGGGAACTCCACGGCAAAATCAAAAAATAATAGACATGGGGTTCCCCCCAAAAATCCATACAAGACCCTTATCCGAATAAGTGCCCCCCCACCTCCTGAACCATACCAGGCTACATGCCCTCAACATGGAGGGGTGGGTGAGTTGGGGCAGGGGGAGCTCCCACCATCCCAAAGCACCTTGTCTCCATGTTGATGGAGACACAAGACTCTTCCAGACAACCCTGGGCTGTCGTTTTTGGGGTCTGTGGGAGGGGGGCTTATTGGAATCTGAAAGCCCCCACGATATACACACATTGTCAATCAGGCTGCTCAACGGACCCGAAAAAATAAAAAAATTAAAAACTCTGCCTCCATGGGAGGCCTAACTGTGACTGCTGTCTTTTCTCTTTGACAGCTCCTATACAGGCAAGGGCAGGGCCACCCACTGATGTAACTGGATGACCCAACCCCCCTCTGACATCACATGACCTCACATGACATCAGAAGGGGTGGGGTCATTCGGTTACATCACTGGATGGCCCCGTCCTTGCCTATATTACAGCTGTCAAAGCCAAGAGACAGCAGTCACCATTAGGCTTCCCATCGAGGAGGAGTTTTTTTAATTATTTCTATTTTTCGGGTGCATCAGTCGACATGATTAAAGATGGATGTACATCGCGGGACCCTTTTTTTATTTTTTAATAAGGAATTGCCAAAAACTGTCTCTTGTGGTTTTTACTTTTTGACAATTTTTTTGGTGATTGGGTAGGGGTGCAATGTACCCAATACCTATTCACATGGGGTAGCTGGGTTGGTTAAAGGGGACTTCCAGATTCTGATAAGCCCCCCCACAGACCCCAACAACCACCAGACAGGGTTGCCAGGAAGAGGCACCCTCCCCATGTTGAGGGCAAGCGGCCTGTTTTTTTTTAAATTTTGGGGTGAAGTTCCCCTGAAAATCTATACTAGACCCAAAGGGCCTGGTGTGGATTTTGGGGGCGGGACCCTATGCAGTTTTTTTCTTAATTCTGTCATAGGATTCCCCTTAACCATCTCAATACACTGTATTATATACAGTACTCTGCACTACACTATATAACCTGCATTGCATTATATATACTACACTGACTGCACTATATATTCTCCACTGTATTATATATACTACACGGACTGCACTATATACCCTGAACTGTATTATATATATACAGTTGTGCTTAAAAGTTTGCATCATACCCTGGCAGAAATTGTGATATTTTGGCATTCATATTGAAAATATGATTAATCATGCCAAAAAACTGTCTTTTATTCAAGGATAGTGATCACATGAAGCCATTTACTATCACATAGGTTTTTGGCTCCTTTTAAAATCATAATGATAACAGAAATCACCCAAATGGCCCTGATGAAAAGTTTACATACCCTGGAATGTAAAGGCTTTGGATATCTTTTTATATTCTTTTCCATCTTTGTAAAGTTTCATTACCTTGTTACACAGGTCTTTTGACTGTTCTTTTCTGCTCCCCGTGGCTTAGTATCTAGCCTGCTTAGTGCATCCATTTGAGAGCTAACAAACTCATTGACTATTTATACACAGGCACTAATTGCGATTTAAAAAGCCACAAATGTGGGAAATTAACCTTTAACCGCTTCAATACAGGGCTTTTAAACACCCTTCCTTACCAGAGCACTTTTTGCGATTCGGCACTGCGTCGCTTTAACTAACAATTGCGCGGTCGTGCGACGTTACACCCAAACAAAATTGACGTCCTTTTTTTCCCACAAATAGAGCTTTCTTTTGGTGGTATTTGATCGCCCCTGCGGTTTTTATTTTTTGCGCTATAAACAAAAGAAGAGCGACAATTTTGAAAAAAAAACACAATATTTTTTACTTTTTGCTATAATAAATATCCCATTTTTTTAAAAAAAAACAATTTTTTTCCTCAGTTTAGGCTGATACGTATTCTTCTACATATTTTTGGTAAAAAAAATCGCAATAAGCGTATATTGATCGGTTTGCGCAAAAGTTATAGCGTCTACAAAATAGGGGATAGATTTATTGAATTTATTTATTTTTTTTTTTACTAGTAATGGCGGCGATTTGCGATTTTTTTTTCGTGACTGCGACATTGCGGCGGACACTTCGGACACTTTTGACACATTTTTGGAACCATTCACATTTACACAGCGATCGTTGCTATAAAATTGCAATGATTACTGTGTAAATGTGACTGTCAGGGAAGGGGTTAACACTAGAGGGCGCTGGAGGGGTTAATGTGTGTCCCTAATAGGAGTGATTCTAACTGTAGGGGGAGGGGACTTAAGGGGAGGAGACCGATCATGTGATCCTCTGTACTGGGATCACATGATCGGTCTCCTCCCCGCTGACAGGACGTGGAGCTGTGTGTTTACACACACAGCTCCACGGTCCCGCCCGGTCCCGTTGTTTTAACGGGCAATCGCGGGTGCCCGGCGGACATCGCGGCCGCCGGGCACTCGCACCGGGTCCCGAGGACGTCATATGACGCCCACCCAGGATGGTAGATCCACCTTGTGGGCGTCATATGACTATGGGCGGGTATTGAAGTGGTTAATAGCCATTTTAACCTGTTTGTGCCACCTTCTGTGTCTGTACCAAGGCCAACATTCCAGGGTATGTAAACTTTTCATCAGGGCCATTTGGGTGATTTCTGTTATTATTATGATTTTAAAAAGAGCCAAATAATAAATGATAAGTGATAATAAATGCCTTCATGTGATCACTATCCCTGAATAAAATACAGTTTTTTGGCATGATTAGTCATATTTTTAAAATAAATGCCCAAATGTCACAATTTCTGCCAGGGTATGCAAACTTTTGAGCACAACTATACTATACGGACTGCACTATATACTCTGAACTGTATTATATAAACTACACTGACTGACTGCACACTACACTAACTACCTGCCTAATCTCCATTCATTCACTAAATACGGCTGCCATGTAAGCAGCAGCCTTATATAATGTGGGGCATGGGCTTAGCCCCTGAGCCATGCTTTGGCCAATCAGCAGCCGTCAATGCGATCTCGCAGTGCATTATGGGGCACTCCTCGGCAGATGAACTTGCCGTGAGTGCTCCATATATTCGTTTGTTCTACGAACAAACAAACAGCTGATGTTCTTGTCGAACTTTCGTTCGACTCAAACACCAAGCCC
The DNA here is from genome assembly GCA_028564925.1 of Lithobates sylvaticus. Classification (NCBI taxonomy): domain Eukaryota; kingdom Metazoa; phylum Chordata; class Amphibia; order Anura; family Ranidae; genus Lithobates; species Lithobates sylvaticus. The sequence continues at coordinate 161,575,852 of CM053032.1, forward strand.
TTTTCCACCTATTTCATAACACAGTTTTATTGCAATTTTTTTTTTTTTTTTTTGCTATGTGGTGAGCTTATTCTGTATATTTAAAAATGTTGGTGGAATATAGTAAACCCAAACTCCAATTTAGAAAAATTTCACAGAGTGCTTTTTAAGCGCTTGCCGACCGCTGCATGTGTATTTATGTTGACAGACACACCCGCCGCAAGCTCCATGAGTAGGATTATTGGTCCCGCAGACTCGAAGTCCACGGGGATACCCGCGATCGTGTAAACAAGCATTTCCCCGTTCTGCCTAGTGACACTGTCACTAATCACAGCTCCCTGTAATCGGAAGCGGTGATCAGTGATGTGTCACACGTAGCCACTCCCCCCCACAGTTAAAGTCACTCCCTAGTACACACTTAACACCTACAGCACCACCTAGTGTTAACCCCTTCACTGCCAGTCACATTTACACAGTAATCAATGCATTTTTAATCGCACTGATTGCTCTATAAATGTTAAAGTGTTCCAAAAATGTGTCAAAATTGTCTGATGTGTCCGCCATAGTGTCGCAGTTACAATAAAAATCACTGATCGCCGCCATTACTAGTAAAAAAAAATATTAATAAAAATGCCATAAATCTATCCCCTATTTTGTAGACGTTATAACTTTTGCGCAAACCAATCAATAAACGCTTATTTTACCAAAAATATGTAGAAGAATAAGTATCGGCCTAAACTGAGGAAAAAAACTTTTTATTTTATATATTTTTGGGGGATATTTATTATAGCAAAAAGTAAAAAATAATGCGTTTTTGTCAAAATTGTTGTTTCTTTTGTTTATAGCGCAAAAATTAAAAACGCATAGGTGATCAAATACCACCAAAAGAAAGCTCTTTTGGTGTGAAAAAAAAAGATTTTGTTTGGGAGCCACGTCGCACGACCGCGCAATTGTCAGTAAAAGCGACGCAGTGCCGAATCACAAAAAGTGCTCTGGTCTTTGGCCAGCCAAATGGTCAAAAGGCAGAGGTGGTTAACTGCTAATTTAACGGTATATTTAATTGTAGGTCAATTTGAGTAAAAATAAATACATGAAAATTGTTAATCATATCAGTTATTTGAATTTCTTGGGAAATGATTTAGAAGACCTCCTTACTGCTATTTACAATATTAAGGTCATGTTAAACACATGAACTTTATGATTGAACCAACTGTCCATCTTGTTTGGAAAAAAACATTATGTATATCCCAATGGGGAATCTGACAATTAAATCTCATGTCTTGTAAATCACCTTCAAATACTTTGTTCTTTAAAATGTTTGATCAGCACTGATATTTCTTGGTTGCTCAGTAAGCTTGCTAAAAACACCAGGAGATTGGTAATTTTATGAAAAATGCTTCCTTTTCTCTGATCAGCTGAACATTATCCACAAAGGAACAAAATACAGCTCTCTCCACATCCAAGGAGCTATTGTGTAAAATAATACATATCACTTTTATTGCCTATTCAGGATGCAGCCATATAACACAACATAACTTCTCTCCCGGAATTATTTGCTCTTCAAAATCCTTTTGCTTAAAGAAGAAAAAGGGCAAGCTTTTTCCTAATGTTATCTTCAGGGACACATGAACTGTTCCACAATACCCAAGCTGATACTATTCACAGCATAATCCCTAATATATGTTTAAAAGCTTGCTGTCTTTTTTGTCTAAGCATGAAAGCAAAGTTTGAAGGACTGATGTAGAAAGCTTCCTTTCTCTTCTGCTTTATTTTTGTATTTGTTCAATTCTCCACGGATTGTGAAGATTTGGGATTAGACAAATGTAAAAGATGCTGGCAGAGACTGAAATAGTAAAATGAGCTATCCAATCTTCTTACAGAGTTTTGTCGGTGCCAAAGAGCACTTAAAGGAATAAGAAAGGAACTTTGAAAATAGTGTGTTTCATAACAAGTAGAAGATTTACAAAACAACAAAAGCACTTGGTTTAGTGCAGTTTGCACTTGTCTTACAAAAGTGCAACTTTAATAACCTTTAAGAGATGGGAGTCTATGCAATAGGTCCAAGCAATATATACCTATAATATTGCATTTTTCCCCTTATGATCCCAGAATAAAATTGCAAAAGATTCACAGATTTAAGGGGATCCCGGGGCACTGTAAATATGATCTGAGCATAAAAGAAAGCACCTGGAGGTGACTACTTTAAGAAATGGGTGTTTTTTTTAGGATGTGTGAATCTCCCACTAGCTTGGCTTTATGAATGAATGAATGAATGAATGAATGATTTGTATAGCGCTGCAACTGCGAACTGAATCGCCTCGAGGCGCTATATTCTATATTTTATATTCTGCAAGTGTTATGCATCTACCTGGATGTTTCAAAAAAATTGCCAACAGGCAAGGCTTGAAAAGAAGAGTCTTTGAGAGGAATTTATCAAAACTGGAGAAGCCAGAATATGGAGCAGCTGCCCATGGCAACCAGTCAGCTTCTATCTTCAGCTGGTTCAGTTAAGCTTTAAAATGAAAGATAGAAGCTGATTGATTGCCATGCATAGCTGCTCCAGATTCTGGCTTCTCCAGTTTTGAGAAATTCCCCGATTTACGTTTCTTCTACCAAACAATTGCTATCAGTTTTTCAGGTTTTTTTTCTCCTAATTATACCCTTACTGTGGTGCATACACAGTGCAGTATATAGCAAGAGCTGCACATATACAGTTGTTATGACATCAGTGGTCAATTAATGGCTGAAGAAAAAACTCCCAGGAGAAGACAAGGAGAGGATGGCAGCAACAATGATGGAGCAATAAGGGAGAGCATGGACATTGCATCACCAGAGGAGGGCAGACTAGGAAGCACTGTAAGGCCGGCCATACAGGTTTTGAATCTCAGCCGGGTCATCAGGAACCAGCCGAGATTCAAACCACTAATGGGCAGGCTGAATGTACCAAGTTTAATCGAGTGATCAACTTGGGTACAACTGCTGGATTCCCTTAAGATTATTGCTAATGGCTGCTGTAGCAGCTAGCGATAATCACTGTCTTCTCCCTCCGGGAGCAGACAATTACTCAGCAGGAGGGATTTGTTGATGGGGAGATTGTATGAATTTCGCACCATGCATGCCTAAGGGCACTTTCACACTGGCAGTGCCCGTGTGTCGGCGGTAAAATGCCACTATTTTTAGAGGTGCTTTACCGTACTTTTTTGCAGTGCTTTTCAGCTGCTAGCTGGGCACTTTTAACCCCCGCTAACAGCCGAAAAAGGGTTAAAAGCACCGGAAAAGCGATGCTGCAGTTGCGCTTTGCCGGTGCTGCCCATTGATCTCATTGGGTAGGGGCGCTTTAGGAGTGCTGTATACACCGCTCCTACAGCGCCTCAAAGATGCTGCTTGCAGAACTTTTTTGAGCGTCCTGCCAGCGCTCCGCTCCAGTGTGAAAGCCCTCAGGCTTTCACATTGGAGTTAAAAAAGAGGCGATTTATAGTCGCTATTTTTAGCGATAACACGCATGTAAAGTGCCTTAGCGTGAAAGGGGTCTTAAGCCCCATACACACGGTCAGAAAATCCGACCACCAAATCCATCGGATTTGGCCCGACGGATTTAGTCCGACACTGGTGTTGCATACACACGGTCGGACAAAGTTGTCGGGAAATCCGATCATTCTGAACGTGGTGACGTTTGTTGCCTACGACGGGACTACGCGAGCATGCGTGCCACTTTGTCCGTCGGAATTCGCTACACACGATAGGAATTGGTGTGATCGGACTTTGTTGTTGGAAAATCTTTAGAGCAGGAGATATAACTTTGTCCGTCGGACAATCCGATGGAAAATGTCCGATGGTGCCTACACACGGTCGGAATTTCCGACAACATTGTCCGATAGGACAGAATCCATCGGAAAATCTGACCGTGTGTATGGGGCTTTAGTCTGCCATGTTGTGCAAGTTCCACAAGCAGTGTTCAGGCAGATCATCATGCTATGAAGAATACAAATGAATACCCTAAAACAGCTTAAGGTAGCAATCCAAATAGCCATAGGGATTGCAGAACACACAGTAACAGGGATTGGAGCCAGGGCTTTTTAATCTGATAAATCATACATGGAGATTTTTCCTGTCCTAGCATTATCTAATATGCTTCTTTAAGTAGGGTGACACTCACTCATTGCCCATTGATTAACGATAGATCAGTGGCATTGTCACCCTAATGTGAGCTATAAATATATTACAGGAAACTGTTCTAACACACAATGGGTCTGTAGTCCCCCATTGTCAGTGCAGCTTTATGCCGCCCTTTACCCTACCTGTGATCATTGGGAAAGTCCAGCGATAGTCATATAATCAAAGAAATCCTGAAAATTGTATTTATGGTACAATTTGTAAATGTTTATAGGTGGATTACCTCTAGAGATGAGGTGTATGATAGTTGTTTAGAAGACATATGCCTAAACTATCTATCTAACATATGCCTATCTAGCTGCCTAACAGTTCTTAAATAACTAAGGGGTGGGGCCACCTGATTATGTCACTGGGTAAGCCGACCCCCAGGGTCATGCTGGGTTAAAGACGTCACAAGGGGCGGGGTCATCCAGTGAAGTCATCAGGATGCCCCCTGCCCCTTAGTTTTTTTAAGAACTGTCAGATGGCAGGAGCCTTCGTCGGGTGCAGAGCTCTTTTTTCTAGGGGGGGGGGAGGTCTGCAGCCAGCATTCATTGTGATCGACATTGAATCTACTTCAGGAGACATTTATTTATTTTTGTTTTGTAATAAAGGACTTGTCAAAAACTGTTGTAGTGTTTTACTCATTTTTACACTTTTTTGGTGAATGAGTATGGGTTTTGAGGGGGACCCCAGGCCATTTTATTTTTGCAATTTTGGAGTAGGGTTCTCCTTAAAATCCATGCCAGACCCAAAGCGCTTGGTGTCAATAAGGGAAGGACCCTACACAGGTTTTTCTTTATTATTCATTGCCGGCATTCTTTTGTTTACATTCAGCCATCAGTGGGAAAACCCACTGACACTTGATAAGTCATCCCAGCCTGCTCCTTAACAACCGGCTATTCTTTACACAGAATTCGGATCGGTAGATATATTTTCAAATGATTTGAATTTGACTGAAAATTTGGAATGCGTTATAAACTAATAAATGAAACAAAACTAATTTTAAAAAAAATGTGTTATTATTATTTGGAAATTCCTCTGACTTTAGATTGGGACCAAAACAAATTGCACAATTGTCTAAAGAGCTTCATACAACAGACAGGAGCAGACCAGTAAGTAATGCACGGAATGTTCAAGACATGCATAACTGCTGCTATACAGCTATCAAATGTGTCTTCCCAGGTATCTATCATATTTTAAAGTGTGATTAAACCCAAAAGTAAACATTTATTATATTGCAGGTTACCAATTCTTAGACATGATGGCTGTATTAGATTTATTTTTTAAGCGTTATTTCTTCTATGTTCATCTGGTGATCCTGTTTTTCAAAAGAACAAGCTCTCTTGCAAAGTGTATCAGTGACATGGATTAAACAAATTACTGCTGGCAGGGGTGCTTACAATTATCAGCTATTATGTATTCATGTAAACCCTTTATCCCAAAAGGAAAAATAGTTTGCTGTAACTTCCTAAAAAGTTCTAGCTGGAACTCAGCTCTAGTTTGTTAGAGCATTTAAATCTGCTAGAACATTTAATACTCCCCTCCTCTAGACTATAAGTGCTACCCTTCCATAGTGCCCCTATGCTCATTTATCCAGAGTTGGGGCACTGTAATACAGAAGGTGTGTTACTGGACAGATTACCAGGTGAAAACAGGAGGAAAAAAAGCCTAAAAAAAAAAAAAAAACGTATGCAGTCGCCACATCTAAGGATTACATTTTTGGTTTTGGGTTTAATATCACATTAAGACTGCATCCTTCCTTTTATATTTTGGTGGACATTTTTCCTTTCTAATTTTTTTTCTCAGCATGTCTAATTAGTTACATTTCTCTGAAATGTTTCAAGTGTACTATTTTTATAGTTGTTTTCCTTCTTATATGCCATGTACTTGTTAAGTCAATTAATATGTGTTTTACTTTTTAGGATAGTCCATGAAGGTCTTCTACAGTGCTGCACAAGAAAAGAACTGTAAGACTGGGTTCATCTAAGACGAATGCAGGTCGCAGCAGGGGTCCGGTGCATCCCTGTTCTCCATTTGAGAGATGAATCAGGGTCGAATTTTTGCCTGAATTTGGCCCTGAAACAGAGCCAAAGACGCACAGGACTCCTGTGCAAGCCGCTCTGCAGCCGCAATGGCCTGACTCGCAGTCTCCACTCTAATTCATCCCAAAGGTGTTCTATCTGGTTTAGGTCAGGACTCTGTGCAGGTCAGTCAAGTCCCTCCACCCAAAACTCGCTTATCCATGTCTTCATGGACCTTGTTTGTGCACCAATGCACAGTCATGTTGGAACAGGGAGGGGCTATCCCCAAACTGTTCCCACAAAGCTGGGAGCATGAAATTGTCCAAAATGTCTTGGTATGCTGACACCTTAAGAGTTCCCTTCACTGAAACTAAGGGGCCAAGCCCAACCACTGAAAAACAACCCCACACCATAATCCCCCTCCACCAAATGATTTGGACCAGTGCACAAAGCAAGGTCCATAAAGACATGGATGAGTGAGTTTGGGGTGGAGTCCTGACCTGAACCCAATAGAACACCTTTGGAATGAATTAAAGCAGGAACTGCTAGCCAGGCCTTCTCGTAAACATCAGTGCCTAACCTTACAAATGCGCTTCTGGAAGAATGGTCAAACATTCCCATAGACACACTCCTAAACCTTGTGGACAGCCTTCCCAAAAGAGTTGAAGCTATCATAGCTGCAAAGTGTGGGCCAACTCAATATTGAACCCTACGGACTAAGAATGGGATTCCCTTAAAGTTCATGTTCATGTAAAGGCAGGTGTCCCAATACTTTTGGTAATATAGTGTACATATGCAGATACAGTGGTGCACAACCATATCATCTACACTAGCAGTATAACATCAAAGCTAACATCTGATGTACTCAAATGTTGGGGGCATACCGCAATTGGTGTAATATGCTGTTAACAAAGCTATTATGGGCACCTTAATAAGATCTCTGTCATGCTACATGGAAATCATGGTGAACAGGAAAAGGGGTTTACAATTAGATACTGTACATAAAATGTTTTTAACATAATAACCTTATTATTGTACGTTCTGTTACCCACTGTTGAGGTTTCATAAATCTTAATTAACTGCTTCTAGACCACCCCATGTACATTTACTGCAGCGGGGCTGCCTCTCTGGGCAAAATCTTGTATTGTATGTGATTTTGCACTTCCTAGTCTGGGAATGTGCCATTCTGTGACAGGATAAGACAGGGATTTTGTGTTTCTCCTAAGCAGGAACACAGATCTCTGTCTTCTTACAGTACAGGCACCCCTCTCACAGTTAGAAAGCACTCCCTAGGGACACATTTAACCCTTTGATTGCCCTTGATGTTAACCCCTTCCCTGCCGGTGTCAGTACAGTTATAATGCATATTATTTAGCACTGATCACTGTATTGGTGTCACTGGTCCCCAAAAAAGTGTAAATTTTGCCACAATGTCGCAGTCCCCCTATAAGTCGCTGATTGCCACCATTTATAGTAAAGAAGAAAAATTCCATAAAAATATCCAAATATAGTTTGTAGACGCTATAACTTTTGCGCAGACCAATCAATATATGCTTATTGGGACTTTTTTTCCAAAATATGTAGCAAAATTCATAATGGCCTAAATTTATGAAGAAATCAGATTTTTTTTATTGGATGTGTTTTATAGCAGAAAGTAAAAAAAATATATATTTTTTTTGTTTGTTTTTTTTTTAAGATTGTTTGTCTTTTTTTGTTAATAGCGCATAAAAATAAAAACTGCAGAGGTGATCAAATACCAGTAAAAGAAAGCTTTATTTGTGGGGAAAAAATTACATCAATTTGATTTGTGTACAGCGTCGCACGCCCACACAATTGTCAGTTAAAGTAAGGCAGTTCCTTATATTGCAAAAAAAATGGCCTGATCATAATGGGGGGTAAACCTTCCAGGGCTGAAGTGGTTAAACACACTGTTTGGAGCTGATACTTTGTAAAAAAAGTTTAATAAAATATAACAAGTAATAAGCTCTTCTGCATCATCTTTCTCACGAGTATTGTGGCATTTCTAAATGGCACATAAATATGGTAATGTGTTCTACATTTCAAATGTCTTCATTTTTATATTTTATATTTCTATTTGCTTGGCATCATCAATGAACCTCCTTTATAGTAATAACATTAAAGAAAAAATGTGATAAAAAGGCATGGTACATGCAAAATAGATAGATGAACTTACACATTAAAGACAATTTTTTTGTATTACCCATAAAATATGCCAGCATCACCTGCATCTCAATTTGATGAAAGAAATATAGACTTCTATCTTAAAATAGAAACTCTTGGCAAACTTAACATCAAACAATTAACTAATATTACAATCCAGAAATCAGTCCCATTATTCTACCTTGTTATCTCAACTGAAGCGCAAGCTTGAAGATCAGGCACTCAGATATCTGTGCACATACTCTGTCAGCTTGCAGCTCACCCCGGCAATCCTGGGAACCTGGGGTATATTGTTCTTGTCAAATTTGTTTATTGAATTTTAACAATTAGTATACATAAGTACATATGGTGGCAGCAAAAGAAAAGATCACATATATCGTAATAATATTGAGTTGTAGTTCCAACATAAACTAAAAGTAGTTTAACTAAAACAATTTTAGCATGGATCTAACTACTCCAAAGATTGCGTCATACATTGTATAAGAGAGGATAAAACCAACTTAGACCAGGTTAATATAAGCTGACTTCAGATAAAAAAAAGGTCTTAATTATTATCAAGAGAAATAAAAGTTCTGCTACCAGAACTATATAAAGAGTAAATTGAAGGAGAAGAGAGAGAATAGGGGGAAAAAGTAGAAGAGAGAAAGAAGATAAAAGAAAAAGTAATCTTAAGTAGGAGAAAAAATAGATAGGGAAGAAAAAAATTAGAGGTAGTAGGTGTCCCCGGGTTAGTAGATGGTAATAAAGACATACCATGAATGCAGAGAATGGAAGTATTAATCGAGATTACCAAGGTCTTAGTAGGGAAGCATCAAAATTGGAAGGCAAAAAGTGAATATATTCCATATATTCTCAAATTTGTATATTTTATTATGAGTTATAACCTCTGTTTTGGCATTGATCATTGCTTGATTGACTCTATTTTTAGTTTCAGCAATTATTAAGGATGGGATTTCCAAGCTTTGGCAATTGTTTGTTTCGCGGCTGTAGTGATCTGTACTAGGAGTTTGAAATGGTGGTAGGAGAGAGTGGCCGGTTTTAAGTTTAAAAGTGCTATTGTAGAATCAGGATTGATAGGGATTTCAAACAGTGTTGAAATCATAAGAAATACATCTTTCCAGAAATGTTTTGCTACCGGGCAATCCCACCAAGTATGAAGATGTGATCCAAGATCACCACAGCCACAAAAAAACAAGATGGGGAATAATTTGGAGCATATTTTGCAATTCTGACAGGGACCAAATATCACTGTGTGAGTACTTTGTATTTTACCTAAGGCAGCTATATTTTGTAAGGATGACTTAGTTGTAATCCAAATCTTATCCCAATCTGCTGCTTCCAACGAATACCCAAGACCCATCTCCCACTTAGCCACATATGATGGTGGGTCTGAGTTGGGTTTAGTAATAAGATGAATGTTAACAGTTGAAATACGTTGCTTAGTGTGTGGATTACGTTCACATATATTTTCACAGCACGTTCATTTATCTAAATGAATTCTTCCTTGTATATAGGGTATACAATTTTTTTTAATCTGAAGATATCAAAGAGCTCTGAATTAGGAAGTTTGTGACTTTCACAAAAGTCAGGTAAAGTTTTGAATGAAGTAGAGGATGCTAGCTCACAGAGTTGAGTTAAATTAGTAGAGGTCCATGCTTTAAAAGATTTAGGGGAAAACCAAGTAGGATAGAAAAGTGTTTTTTTAAGAAATGATAAATGAGGTATATGGGGAGATTGTAGTCCATGTAGCTAAAATGTATCCCAAATAGCTAGTGTATGTTTAGTTATAGGATTATTGAGTTTTTTACAGTTGGAGGAATTAGGGGTATATTGTTCTATATGGTAACATATAAGTGAATCAGATTCCTAAGAAGTGAATCGGCATGCCACTCCCACCTCACATACACCATTTTTGGCTTGTGAGGCTGTCAATAGTGACACATAGGAAACAGAAGGGCATGCATAACATAGTGTGACCAGCTGTCCCCAGTTTAAATCTAGCCCTGCCTTTGAAATTTCCCCAGGTGTGTCCCAGAATGTGCCTGTGTCCCTGATTCCCTGGGTGCTGGCCTCTTTGAAGTATGGCAGTCAGCCTGGGCATAGTTACTAATATGGTGAAAATATCTTCCCCCTCTATTCTTCTTTTACCCACTGTTTGATTCAGCAGCATGGCCTATGAAAGGAGAGAGGAAAGTAAACTGAAAAAAAATTGGTCTCATGGACTTTGGCCAAACCCCCCAAGCCCACATGTACCAGGGCAGGGAAAAACAACCCCAGAGATTGGGAATGGGCTTTTAAACTGCTACTGACTGCTGGAGGGCCTGGAGCTCAAGGATGGGGTCAGTTCAGGGCCATGTAAGGGGTTAAGGGGGCAATGATGTGGGACAACTGAGACTTGGGTAGATGATAGAGCCTGTGTTTACTGCCTTCTCTTATCTGCTGCCTGTTCTTCACTATTAACTGCCTCCTCACTGCTGCCTGTCCCCGCCATAAACTGCCCCCTTATACTACCTCACTGTCTGTCCACACCACCAGCTGCCCCATCTGTACTGTTTGTCCCTACTGCTTGTCACAGTGCTTAGACTTTTAACTGAAAAGCCAGACAGATTAGCCTTATGGGTATTGTTAATGTTAAATATTGTTTACACCAGTGTTTCTCAACCTTTTTTCAGTCAAGGCATGCTTTAAAATTATAGACAATCTCAAGGCATCTTTACAATTATGGACAGTCTTGAGGCACCCCATTCTAAAATGTAAAAAACAATTCTAATAGTTTTACATAACGCAGCAACATCCACACACATAGGACACCCAACATTACACTTTTTCACACTGGTACTGACTAGTATTCCAGTGTTTCTCTTCTCCAGTCAGCTAATGTCCCTCCAGTGCTGAGGGAGAGGGGCACAGGAGGGTCAAGCAAATATTCTGTGGAGACAATAGACATCCTACTTATTAACTGATGAAGTCATTGGTTGTTAGGATGCCAGTGTCTAGAAAGTCATATTGGTGCATAATGAAAACCTATGGCTTTGTGTAACTAAAAGGCAGACTTGATCCACCTGCTGGCTTGTATACAATGTTTGATAATTTATATATATATATATAAATATATATATATATACATGTAAGCAGAAATCAAAGGCATATTTGTATAAAGGATTTCCTTCTTGAGGGGTGCCAGCAATCCAATTTCCCAGGCATCCAGATGATGCCAGGAACTGTGTAGGGCGCTGATTCCAAACCAGGGAGTGGAGAGGATCCAGGAAGCCTAGAGTGGGCTGCAAGGAGGGAAATTACATCACCCAGAGGGCTGACCTTAGTATAGGGAGGACAGGAAGGAAAGGAAGCAAGGCTACGTGCTTGGAGCATACAGATTCTTCTACTGCTCTGACACATAATGTGCAGCAAGAGCTTATATTTGATCTGGCCACGGCCAAGGAACTAGAAGGACCAGCGGACCAGGAGAATATGTAAACATTGTTTTTAACTGGTTACAGATTCAAGACACAATAATTAATGCAACAATAAGTTAATAAATGAGTCTAGAGTAAAGAATATATACACACACACACATATATATATATATATATATATATATATATATATATATATATATATATATATATATATTATTTATTTATACAAAAAATGTATATATTAAAATGAATCAATAACCATGGAAATTAGAACATTGGTTGATAATTACTATATAATTATTATGATCGGGAAAAAGAAAGGGGGGAGGAGTAGACAGGGAAGAAAGGGAGGGAGGGGGTACAAAGGGAGAGGACGGGAGGGCAGGTTTTTTTTTTAGGGAAATGGGAGCATGGGATTAACAAATTATTAAAAGGATAAAAATGATGCACATGCCAATCAATTATAGAAATATGAAAGTATATAAATCATGTCTATAAAATTACTATCTAAAACATGATGACACCTGAACGATAAAAAAAAAAAGAGAGGAGAGGAAATTGGACTATCTATGATATATTATGTGATGATTTATTTACTATCCGACCACCTCCCCCACAAGGAGCTATATGATGTCCAAAATATGTGTGACCATAAGGGTCCGCTGAAAAGGATAATAAATAATAAGGTGAGGAGTGAAAAACCAGAGAACATTAATCAAATATATGCATTATGATAGCAATACACACTTTTACAATATCTTGTGGATTTAAATTTCCTCGTTTATTCCCCCAGGGGGGAGGGCATTGAGGGAATATATCCAAAAAGTTTCATGTTGGCAAAGATGTTTTAAAATGTTCCGCTGGGGGTAAACTATTCGGAATTGCCTCAATTATCCACACTTGCTGTGAATTGTTGGTGTTTGGACAAGAAATGTTTGGGGACACAGCTTTAATGATTCGTCTGTGTTCGCCAAAACATTTTCGTAGGGTGCGGATAGTCCTCCCCACGTATAATAGACCACAAGGACGGGTTAAACAGTAGACCATGTACTCACTAGAGCAATTATGAAATTCCTTGATATCATATGTCTTGCCATTCGTTGTAAAGCTTTTTTGATCATGTTCAATAATGAACTGACAAGTCAGGCAGAGTTTTTTTTGGCATTGGAACATGCCCACCAGAGATATTAGAGGAATGTATTTACTAAGTGTAGATTGAGATGGTTTCATTTTACTCTGTGCAATCTTCCCTTTTATGTTTTTGGACTTGCGATATGTTATTTTTGGTTTTGATCTGATGGCATCCTTTAAAAAGGGATGCTCACGTAAGATGGAATTTTACTCGGTGCAGTTTTCCTTTTTATGTTTTTGGCTTTGCGATATGTTATTTTTGGTTTTGATCTGATGGCATCTTTAAAAAAGGATCCTCACGTAAGATGGACCAATGTTTGTACAGAATACTTTCTATATTTTTATACTTAGCGTGTAACTGAGTAGTGAAATGTATAAGTTGTGAAAAAACAAAAAACGCTGCTAACCTATTTTTTTAAATAAGTCTGCCATTACATGAACTTCCGCAGTGCCTCTTTTGCCATTGGAGACTGGTGATCTGCCATTGTAGTCAAGACTTGACAACTAGTTTGTTGCCACTTCTCACATTGTAACATAATGGCAATTCTGCTTAAAGTCTTCATTACCTTGTGAGAACCCCTTTAATGGATAGCCAATAGGAAGAGCCCACTTCATGAGAGATTGATGTGGATCCTCAAAAAAGAAACCCCTTACACTGCAATTCAGAAATAAGGAGATTGAGGAACCAGCCTGTGAAGTGACCATGGATTTGGAGCTTTTAGATTAGCTAATTAGCTGGAGGGGAGCATGGGGTGGATATAAAGTGTGGTGTGGGGGACTGCCTGAATGTTATAACTTGTAGAATTTAAATAACATTCAAATCTGATTGGTCATTATGGCTGTGCTAGCATTTTTTTTTCTACAATTTTTCTTAATTAAGTCTGGTATTCTGTAGTAGAATATAGGAAGTCCTGAAAAATCACCAAGACAGCAATGATTTATATGAGAGTGTTTTTACAAACTGCAAGCTCAATAAACTTTTGCTTACTTTGCCAATAACAGTTTTAAGGATTCTTAACACCACTTGTCTATAAAATATTATGGTCAGAAGAGAAGTTTATCTGTTCACCTATAAAACTGTTATATATTGTAGATAATGTATAAGCTCATTCTTTCTCTCTCTCTCTTTCCCCACCCCACAATGTAACTCTTTGAGCATAATCCTTTATTATACATCACAGCCTACCTGCTCAACACTTCTGTTTTTCATCCAGCATTATTGCTTGCCTGCTTGCCTGGGTAGGCAAACTTCAGTCCTCCAGTTGTTGCCGAACTACAAGTCCAATCATACCTGGGCTTAGGAGTCATGCCTCTGGCAATGCCTCATAAGACTTCTGCAACAGCTGGGGGCCAACATTTGTCTACCCCACATGCTCCCTATTCATGGAAACTTAGAACACACTTGTGATGCAGCAACAAACAAATGGCTGCTTCCTAATGACAGAAAACCCGATATGTAAAAAACAATGGTACTAAAATGTTTCATACTCTAATCAGATTAATTGGGAGTTTAATATCATTGATGATTCAGGGAAGCAGAGAAAGAGGAAGTTGCACAGTACAAATTTCTGGAATTTCAGGAAGAATTCCCTTCTAAATTGTAAGGTCTGTAGATGCAGTGGTTTACACAGAACCCAGATTAACGTAAATTGAGTGATCTTTTTTTTTCTCCATAAATATTTTATTAGCATTTTTAACAGACAATACAAAAAGTATCTATGAAAAGGTATCAACAAAGCAGGACATGGTTCCATTCACAGTACAATACACAATTACATACAAATAACAGAACCCACAAGCGCTTTTCCTGCATTAATTGCATACTATGTGCCTGACATGTAAAATCTTAAATTCTTCTTAAAGATGTCAATGCATAGTCATTGCTAGAATTGTTAGCTCCTTTGTTTATAAACATGTCAGAGCAACTAAGAAGATTGGGTCCTCAAAGGTACCCCCAATCCGGTTTCTGATTGCTTCACAGGATATGAGGGAGATGGAGAAGTGAGCTGACTACTAGATCAGCTCCATTCTCCATAGCCCCCATCTGTTATGATAAGTAAAAAAGGGAAAGGGAAAGAAGAGAGAGATTAGAGAGGAGGGGGGTGAGTATAAGGGGCCTGTAGGGAGAGGGTGTGGGGTGACCACCAGCTACCCTCTCCACCCACTTCCAGACATGACACATGAGACCCCCAGTCCATTATGATTTCAGGTTGTATCTTCAGGGAGTGTCAAGATCAAGTGTTATCTTGTATCAGTTCCTGATGATCTTTTAATTTTAGTACTTTTATGGTCTGCTGCATTTGCTAAGTAGCTCATTTACTGGTTTCACCTGTTGCCTGTATTTTAGGATCAATTCAGACTGTTGCGTTTTGCTAAATTAGGGGCAAGTAACGTTTATTTATTTATTATTAGTATTAACATTTAAAATGACTGCTGAACTAGACATGTGCAGAAGGACAAAATGTGTTTAGTTTTGTTTCGATTTTTTATTTGCATAAATTTGTTTAGTTAAATTTGTTTAATCCATTTCATTTATTCATATTCAAATCTATTCAAATTTTCCGAATTCTAATTTTAATACTTTTTGAATCAATTTTGAATAATTTTCTAATTCGAATAGTTTTCAAATTCTAATTCAAAAAAGTTTTCAATTTGAATTTGAAACGTTTTCGATTTCTTTTCCACTTTCCAAAGAGAATAAAATAGAAAAGAAGATAAAGGAATAGAATAGAAAAAAAATAGAAAATAATATAACAGAAAATAAAACGTAGAATATAATAGAGTAAAACCGAACAAAATAGAAAATAAAAGAACAGAACAGAATAGAATAGAATAAAAAAAGAATAGAATAAAATAGACTATAACCATACAAAAGAATAGAATTAAAAAAAACAATAGAATAGAATAGAAAGACTATAACCATTTCCCAAAATTCAGAAAAGAATCAATATGAGTTTAAATAGAATGGAAAATAATAGATTAGAATAGAATAGAAAATAACAGAATAGCGTAGAAAAAACAACAGAATAGAATAGAATAAAAAGAATATAACCATCTTCAAATTCAAATTTATTGTTTTCTATTCAATTCAAATTTGAAATTGATTCTATTTGAATTTTGGAAAATGGTTATATACTTTCTATTCTATTCTATTGTTTTTTTTTAATTCTATTCTTTTTTCTATTTATTTATTCTATTCTATTCTTCTCTATTTTTTTCTATTCTATTCTTTTCTTTTCAAATTAATTTTTTTCAAAATGTGTATTTCGGAAGATGGTTATATTCTTTCTATTCTATTCTGCTGTTTTTTTCTATACTATTCTGTTATTTTCTATTTTATTCAAATCTATTATTTTCTATTCTATTCAAATTTGAATTGATTATATTTTAATTTTGGGAAATGGTTATATCCTGTTTACTTCTATTCTATTGTTTTTTTAAGTCTATTCTTGTCTATGCTAGTCATTTTCTTCTATTATATTCTATTATTTTCTTATGTATTCAAATTCAAATTTATTCAATTTGAAATTCTAATTTCAGAAGATGGTTCTAGTCTTTCTATTTTATTGCATTCTTTTTTTATACTATTCTATTCAATGTTTTTCTATTTTATTCTTTTATTTTCTATTTTATTTTTCTCTTTGGAAATTGGAAAACTAATCGAAAACTATTTGAATTCAAAAACTATTGGGAAATTATTAGAAAACTATTTGTATCAATTTGAATTAGAATTTCCTCCCAAAAAAATGTTTTCGTTATTTTGGATTCATTACAATTACTATTACTATTGTAATTCAAAAATTTGAACACATTCGAATTTCCAAAAACTGAAAATTCGTCCGAATTTCAATGCCTATGCTGAACCGTAATGTGTGTTGCTATGAAAAATACTAAATAAATTAACATACTGCAACAATCTGATTATGACCCTAAAATTTGTTTAAAACTATTTTTTTTTTAAAGTTAGAAGGCACTGGTTAAATCCCCTGTGTTTTTTTAACCATGTTTTTCTTTTTGTATTTGTGAGAGGGAATGAGAGGGAATCCCCTTAAACTTTTGCAATAACTGCAACAAGTGTCCCTTTTGTAAACATTTCCCTCCATTGCTTTTATGCTGGCAACTAGAATTTTGGATTTGCCTTCAGTCTCAGTAGCAGTCCCCATAATTGTACATAGGCCTGCATGGAGACACCTGGTGGCTCTGGCCGAATAAACATATGACCAATTCATGGTGTACAGGCCTCAGTGCCCATGCAAATGAGGTCTTTGAGGATGTCTACATGGACAAAATGCATAGGGGCAAAGCTTTGGCACTGATGTCATCATGCATGAGCATCGGGACAGGAGGCATTGCAATAGTGCTTCTGGCATGGTTTCACATTTCTTTCTTGAGAGTATATTTGTTTTTTATAAAGTGGGTCTGTTTTAATGATAATGCACTATAGCCCTCTTCTCTCCCCATGGTAACATGGGGCTTATTATGAGAGTATGAATGGGCCAGGGATCGGTGATTAACCAACACACCACTGGAGTGAAGTGGCCTGGGTTTTGACTGGACCATGTGGCTTTATTTTCAAGCGTGTTTGACTTCTGTGACTGAGGCTATAGTACATTTTTTTTGTATTTCAAACAATTCATGTTTAATTGATATTGCACCATCTTAAAGGGCCAGCACACTCCTTTATATATAAATTTGCTATCTACGTTGTTTATCCAAACATTGAGGTGTGCAGTGTCTGCAGATCCTGCAGATCCTGAGGACCAATCTAGATATTAGTTAGTGTTTTGTTCAAATTACACCAAGCGCAAGGGTGGTTTTGCACATATAATTTAAAGAACCTGAGCTGTATTGTCGGTTTAAGGAACAGGATGTCTGCCTATTTTGACTAGGAATGATATCTTGCCAAAAAGCTGTCACTGAACACTGCAGACTTAGACTACAGATGGATACTGGGAAGGGAATGCTTTAGCCATTTATGATTTGTGGTGTGCAGTGAGAGTTTCCTGGCAGGCAAGGACCATACGCTGCCACGGCCACTGGTTTCCCTACTTTACAAATGTGAAGACTAAAACTGATACCTTTAGGTGCGATTTGAGCTCATATTGAATGGGCTCAAAGCACACTGCAATGAATGTGATTTGAGCAGGTATGTGGTGCGATTCCTGTCTGAATTGCATGTAGTTTCCCGTACCACTCCTGTGGGAACCCAGTGTAGAAAGACAGGGAAGTGCAGCAATGGGCAAACAGTTTTTTTAAAAAAAATTATAACAACTCACATATTAAAGATACATATCTTGCATGTCAAATCCAAATCTGCACAGTCATAGTGGCCACCGATAATGGAAAACCACAACCACTTGCGGTGCTCACAGGGCTGGAGGAGGTGTAGGAAGTTCCTGGACTTACACGTGGGTATAGGGTGGAAGTGATGTCAGCTTGGGGGCAGACCACCTATACATGCCTATACATCTCCTCCAGCTCTGTGAGCACTGCAAGCAGCCATGGTTTTCCATTATCGGTGGGTCCCTCGGGACGGGGACACTATGACTGTACAGATTTGGGTTTGACATGCGAGATACTTACTTTTAAATGTGAGTTGTTATAACATTTTTTGTTTCAATAAATTTTTATTGGTTTTACAAAGTTACGGTATAAAAAGTATTAGGCTTGGTTCACACTAGTGCAAATTGAATGTGGGTTTTCTCTTTTCTACAGTTTACAGAAGGGTCCTGTGAGTCTTCTGGTCCATTGCAGGTCAGAATTCAGCCAAAAATTCGGGCCCAATTCATCCCTCAAATGCAGAACAGGGACGCACCGGACCCCTGTTGTGAGCCACTCCACACAGCAGTGTGAACCCAGCCTAAAACATTCTGAACAATAAATAAACATATAATCATGGTGAAAGTATATCAGCTTGGTTAAACAGAGGTGCCCTTTGAGCATGGTGTAAACAATGTTACATTTATCAAGTTTAACTAAGTATTACATAAAATACCTTGGGAGTATGCTGTAGAGTATGCAGTCAGTATAAGCGAATATAAACATTTAAACAGGAGGAAACTTGAAATTTGAAGTTGGAGTACAAATTACAGTTAGAGGTGTCTCTATTAGGGTTTAAGGGTTGTTGGTTTAACATAAAGAGCAAGGCTTACACATGTAGCGCTGGTTCCTGAGGAGCAGGCATTATTGTTTTTTCAAAATTAAGTTGCCTGAAGCCACCGTTGAGCTTCAGGCTAATTTCTCTAAATTTCAGGTTTCTGTACCAGTCCAGCGGGGTTGCACTGGGTTCTCCTTGACCACAGGTGTCGCTCTCGACGCCGGCAGGAGTAGAAACGCAGCTTAGCTGGATGCATTGAATGTCACCTGTTGCTCAGAACCAGCCCAGTGGGAGTGTTTTCCTGCTGTGAATTCTGGGGGGTGGTATTTAAGGTACCGATGCCATGTCAGCTGGGGTTGTTGCTTTTTGCTAGCTTGGTTTCCGGGTCCCTCCTGACCCAGACCCCATGGCCCTCCTGGCCTGGGGTGTGGAGCTATGTATCCTGTGTCTCAGGGCCTGCTGGCTAGAGGCAGCGCAACTGGGAGGATGGGCTTGAGTGAATCTCGGGGTCTATTGATCCAGGAATGGTCCGGTGCTGTCTCATCTGAAGGGAGAGTCCCAGAAACTGAAGGACTCAGGGGAGGACTCTTTCAAGAGAAGACCGTGCACAAGGCTTGCATCTCTGAAGGAGCCTGGAGGCTCAGTTGAAGGACACAATCCGGATCACTATACCTACAGTACCGCCGGTTTGGCTGAAAGAGACTGGTATTGTATGGAAGTATTCTTAAATTTCTCAGTGACGCTTAAGTTCAAATCCACAAGTCTGTGGCAGAGACTGTGTTACATACCCCACCGGCTGCTAGGTCCAGTGAGAGGGGCTTATCCGGTGGTGGCTGGATCTAGAGAGTGAAACCATTGTCCTCTTGATCTAAAAGAGATCTTAAACCCGCAGTACCAGGTGCCTGAACTCATCCCTAACCCCCTACCCTTTATTGAAAGACTTTGCTTCTATTTTGAATAAATAATCATAAAAAGGACTGAGTATTGAAAATTCACATTCTTTGGGCCACTTTCCACAGGATCCCCAAGACGGAGATGCAAGCAGGTGAGGGAACGGTAAGCCAATTTAAAACCAGCAGCTCCTTCGGGGGATAGTGCTACACACAGTTTACCTATCCGTGCAAGCCTTCCCGTGCTAATGGCCATGATGTGTTCAAATCTGAAGTATAGTTGTGTTAATGCCACAACTTCCAAGAGAGTTGGGGGGTGTAGTGGATTTTCATTTTCTGGTGATGCACAGCCTTGCTGCCAGGGGGATGTGGGTGATTGTGTACCTGAAATATGGAGGTAGTGTTTCTATTCCCGGGTTTAATAGAACTAGGTCAGGGTATGGGTGAATGTGGGTTTGAGTAATGGTGGAAATTAAGTAAAAAATATATGACCAGAATGTGGTGAGTCTTGTACAGTCCCATAGTGTATGTATAGGGTTTCCCTTCTCCCCGCATTGCCTCCAACAGAGATTGGACTGGTGGTCTTTGAATCTTGAGAGCATGTCTGGGGCTAAGTACCATTTAGGGGTGATTTTCGGGGATAATTTTATTGGCCCTAATCTATTGATCATCAGTATATGTGGTTCTGAGGTCTGATTCCCATTGTTTGTGGTGTTCTGCTTTGACAAATGTGGTCTTTTGTTGGAATAACGTGTAAAGAAGCAAGATCCCTTTTGATTTTGGTTATAAACATTTTTAAATAAACTGTTTGCCAAATGCTGCACTTAGAAGGTTCTTCCCTGTCTTTCTATACTGGGTTCACACAGGAGTCGTGAGGGGAGGGACAATTTTTTTTTTTTGGGGGGGGGGGGGGGGTGCAGGTAGCTGGTCTTGCCTAGGGCACAAAATAGTCTATAACATTGGCCTTGCTGGCAGGATAACTCAGGTAGGTTCAAACTAGGAGGTACAGGTGGCAACTCGATAGCTTCTTCATAGAAAATATATTTATTTAAGCAGTACATCAATAACATCATCCTTAATCTGACGCTTTTCGGCCTTAGGCCTTCATCAAAAGCTTTCTATGGATCTTTTGTGAGCTTAATTAGAGCACCGACTACGCTACACACCAACTATACTATATAGCGGTAGAGCTTGGGTGAGTTTTCTCTTGCAGGTTCAAACTAGGATCCAAACACACCTGAGCTCATCCCTGATTGTGATCAGCAACTTCTTTGCGTATTGCTGTGGATTTCTTTCTTGTCTTGATCATACATTCTTTGTGATTCATGATTTATGCTTACCATGAATATCATGGGAGAACTTAGCAGTTTACTTGAAGGTAAGGTAAATACCCATGATATATACCAGACCCAGCCTCATATATGTATGTAAGACAGCTTACTGTTGTAATTTCTGCCATTACAGGAGGCTGCATGAACACTTCTATACAACCAGTAAGTGGTGAAATGAGCTGGAATTCAATAGGAGCATGAACATTGAAATCTGCTGCAGGCACCACTAAGTATCCACCTTTAAAATCTGCCATCTAGGTATCTGCATTTTAAACCTTCCCTGTGTTAAAGGGACAGGATCATCCTAATTCTACTTGTGGATCGTAGCAATTGAGGCAGAATCATCATCTGTTAAATCTTGTTTCCTCACCTCTAATGCCACGTACACACGAGCGGATTTTCCGGGGGAAAAATCTTGGATGTTTTTTCAGACGGAATTATGCTCAAGCTTGGCTTTAATACACGCGGTCACACAAAAGTTTGCTGAACTTTCGACCGTCAAGAACGCGGTGACATACAACACTACGATGAGCCGAGAAAATTAAGTTCAATGCTTCTGAGCATGCGTCAAATTGTTTCCGAGCATGCGTAGGAATTTTGCACATCGGAATTGCTACAGATGATCGGAATTTCCGATCTGAACTTTTTCCGACCGAAATTTAGAACATGCTCTCAATCTTTTGTAATTCGGCCAGAAAAAGTCTGATGGAGCATACACACGGTCGCATCTTCTGACCAAATGCTCTCATCGGTATTTTGCTGGCCGAATTTTCCGATCGTATGTACGCGGCATTACAGTAGAATGGTACATTTCCTTGTTAGATTAAATTTTTTACTTCAAAATACAACAAATTGAAAAAAATTATAAATAGCTTGATTTATCTTCAGTCTATATTTATTATTAAAGTATTATGTATTATCTCTTATTCAGATTTCTCCCACTGTGAATAAAACAAGGCCTACTATTGAATACAGTTGTGTCTTTCCTAGGCAGGGTAACAGTGCAAACAAACACAAAAATGTTTCATGCGCTCAAGAAAACAGTCCCATCACGCCAATTGTCTAGGCAACTTTCAAAAATGGAGTAAGTTCAGAACCCAGGCAGCAGTTTTAAATTTAAATTTTTATTTTTACTTTTATTTTTATTTTCATTTTTCTTTTTAGTTACATTTATTTTTATTTTTATTAGTTTTTTTATTATTATTTATTTTTTTTCATTATTTTTTTCATTTTTTTCATTTTTTTCTTTTTTTTTTTATCACCTATTTTTTTATCACCTATTTATTATCCATCTTCCAATTTATTATTTTTCTATATATTTATATATTTTTTATATATGATTATTTTTATCTTATAATTTATCTTCAAAGAATTCATTCCATCATTTATTTTATTATATATTCTTTTGTATGTTTAAATGTTCCAAACGGTTTTGTGTATGTAGTAAGTGATGTGTGTTTTGTTATGTCCTATGTTTACAATTATATCGCATGGGTAGTGATGACAGGTGATGGCCGGATGTTGCTATTCACATCCCTTCCTCCTTTCCCCGTCTTTTGGCGCCCTTTTACCTTTAAAACCTACTTCTGCTATGGCTCCCGTGACTTTGACAAAGCGCATGCGCGCGAAACTAGTAAGTCACGGTCGCCTTGGATACCCTAGCAGCGTGCGCCTAGCCGCCTTACGTTCCAGACTAGCGGCGGTGTTCGTCCCCTTCCGGGAGTTTGGTTGGAAGTTTTCCTCCCCCCTCCGAGTGAGACGCGGGACACTTCAAGCTCTGATTGCTCAGAAGGTTTAGGACGGCACTCTGCTGTCTTTTCCATCCTCCTCTCTGCATCCAGCGGCTTTTCTTTTAACCATCTAGGAGAGTGTTCCTCTCTCCCCCTCCATGCCATCAGGTCGATACCATCTGTTTGTCCTGCACATGGAGTGTTGAGCCTGTCCCTGTACACTGCAACAAAGTGTGAGATTTGCAACATCCTGACACATCCCCAGCTATCAGGACCTGAGGCGGTATGGTGCTATGCTGTAATCTTTTTATATTCAAATGTTGGTTTTACCTTATAATTTTTACAACTGTTTTCTGTTCTGCTCTGTTTTGACATTAGAGCAGTTTAACAAATAAACTCTTTTCATGATCCCATTTGAGCGCTGTTTTTGTGATCTCATCAGGGTAACAGTGCATGTCCAAACACACAAAAGTTTTCATTGCTGATACCCCTCAGGTTACAGTGACAGACAAGCAGGATATGATATGTGCGTATATATAGCTCTGCAGGAGATGTGCAGATCAGCTGTATTGTTTGGATGACATTTTTCTTACTTTAATATTGTACGCACATGAGAAATGGTTTAATTAATTCTGAAGACAGAAGCACATTCTAAAGATATCACAGACACTCTGGATGTAGAGAGACTCAATTACACCAAAAATTTATGTCCTCCTCCTCCTTAAAACCCTATTAAAAAAGAATGAGGTAAGGCAGATTATTATACATACAGAGAAGGCTTCAGTGCTAACTCTTCCTGTACAATGCTTCAGTTATTAAGACTATTTAATGTTAACACATAGATGTATAGTTAGCTAGAATGTGATAATCATTCGCATTCTATAAGCATATTCATTTTCTTTCTAAAAACCCTAACATTTACGATTAGAAGTAGGTCATATTTCATATCTGTATACTGTACTGGTGCCACTTTTCATAAGGAGGTATTTGCCGATTCACATAGGACTCTAGGTTTCTTGTTAATTTATAGCCAAAGTTACCAAAGGAGTCAACACTTTGGAAGGTGATTCAATAAAGCATTTGCAAAACTTTTCTGGCATAATGGAAATATAGAAAGTCCTGCATGAAATTCATGAAAGCTTTGTGAAAGCAAGTGTTCCTGTTATTAACGACACATGCTACCAATGTTGGAGTAAGTTATGTCGCACATGTAAGTATTGTGTCTGGGGCAATTCAGGAAAAGATTCATATACACCTAACCCACAGTTACAGTACATGAATCTGTTGCAAGTTGCACTATTTGTTGCACAGAAGAAAAAAAAACTTTTTAGTGAGAGTCTATGACACTTTTTATGAATTCCAGGGCTTGTATTTTAACCCTATCTTGCCCCTTCCAGTGGACCCTTAAAGGGATTTTATAGCCAGGAGGAGAGATGAATTTCCCAGTCATGTAACTACTGTGACTGGCTTTTGGGAGCCTGATCATAAATAAAGACCCGGAGCTGACTGTGTTGGGAGTGTGCCTTAAGGGTGGACGCATATGTGTAGTGTGTGGGCCCACCCTCCCTGCTAATGCACATATGCATTATGTGGTTGGAAAAGTGGTTAAAACTAAAAAAATGTTTAACCACTTGCCTACTGGGCACTTTTACCACCTTCCTGCCCAGGCCAATTTTCAGCTTTCAGCACTATTGCACTTTGAATGACAATCGTGCGGTCATGCAACACTGTACCTAAATTAAATATTTATATATTTTTTTACACAAATAGAGCTTTATTTTGGTGGTATTTAATCCTCCCTGTTTTTTTTTTTTTTTTTTATATATATATATATATATAAATAAATAAAGATCAAAAATTTTGAAAAAAAAAAGATTTTTTTTTCATAGCTTGTTATAAAATTGTTTGTTATAAAATTTTTCAAACATGTGATGTAAACAAACAGCCGGTTGCTAGGCAATTGGCTCTCCTCTCCTCACACGGAAGTTGTCGATGAGGGGAGGAGAGCGGATCGCTGCAGTCGACTGGTGATCAGTGAGTATTAGCAGTTTTTTACAGCTTTTTACTCACTGATCACCAACCTAGTGTAAAACACAGTAAACACACATGTCCCCAAAACACACATGTCCCCAAATAATAAAAACACATGTCCCCAAATAATAAAAACACATGTCCCCCACATATGTCCCACTAAAATCACATGTCCCAATGATTATCTGCCCTCATATGTCCGTGATCACCTGCACACATCTGTACATGATCATTTGCGTACATATGTCCGTGATGACACAAACTAATTATTATACACTTAACGGAATTTTTTTTACTAAAAACATGTAGCAGAATACATTTTGGCTTAAATTTATGACAAAATTCGATTTTATTGGATTTCTTTTAAAATAGAAGAACATATTGTTTTTTCTTCCAAATTTCCGCAATTTTTTCACTTATATTGCAAAAAATTTAAAACAGAGTTGTGAAAAAAACCCACCAAAATAAAGCTCTATTTGTGCAAACAAAATGCAAAAAATTTAATTTGGGTACAGTGTAGCATGACCGCGCAATTGTCATTGAAAGTGCGAGAGCGCTGAAATCTCAAAATTGGGCTGGGAAGGAAGGGGGCGAAAGTGCCCTGTATTGTAGTGGTTAAAGGACAATTTTGGATACTAAAGTTTTTCTGTGATTTACAGGCGATCACAATTTTTTTTTTCCAAGAAGTTTTTATTGTTTTTCACACAAGTGAGGCTACAACAGGTTTTGAAGAACACAATTTTAATACTTTACTTGTTTGGTATGTATGAGGTGGTATCAAAATGTTTTGAGACCAGTTTTGTAACACGCCAACAGATAGCAGCACAAGGCTGCACACACAGTCACAGGGAGTACTGACCTTCATCAGTTACTGTGCCAAAAGACATCATCCTGCGTACATCGGGAGCTGTGCAACTGGTGCTATTCTGACCATGTGCTTTACCATATCTGCTATGTCATCATGGACAGCAAATTAGAAATTTTGCGTGAAACTGGACAAATTTGGCACGCATGCTTCAAGAGCGGAAGAACATTACTGGAAAACGACAATAGATCAGGAAGACCTTCAATGAGCTCAACCCCCAAAAAAGTCAAAACCATTTGGGCAACTTGTGCATGATGATCATCAGAGAACAATCACGCATGTCACTCAAAACACCTTAAATGACTCATTGCAGCATTGCCGTAAACTTGCTGAATCATGTCAAGCGTCTCTGTGGCAGATTTGCCCAGTTTCACACAGATTTTCACATTTGCGCTTTGTTCTAACTTGCTGACTATGATGAAATGGCAAACTTGGTCAAAATAGCACCAGTTGCACAGCTTATATAGGTCGGTGCTCCCTGTGACTGTGTGTGCAGCCTTGTTCTACTATCTGTTGGCGTGTCACAAAACTAGTCTCAAAAAGTTATTTTTTTTTTTTCAAATAGATTTTTATTGTTTTTCACAAAGAACAGTAACATAGGATACATTTCCAGTGAAGTCCAGCAGGGCAATTCAGAACAGAAATGGTTGATAACAGCGGTACACACATGTAAATTCCAGAAAACAGACATCGTATAAGCATTACTAAGGGGTGTACCATGAATTAGTATAGTAGAGGATGGGAGGGCAGGGTATAGGGGAAGGAAGGGGGGGGGGAAGGAGTGTTAAGGGGTAGGAGTCTCGAGAACCAGGTTCAGTGATGTGAAATCGTATAGTAGTAACAGGATTTATACATACATGTTCAGAAGGAAAGTCATGTAATCTTATGATCGTACCAAGTTTGCCATTGAAGCCATTGTAGTCTAGTATTGGAGTGCGAGGCAAGCCCTCTTGATCCTATAAGTTCATAGGTGCAATGTGAATGGACTAAAGTGATTACCTCTAAGATGGTTGGTATAGATGATGATTTCCAGTTTCTGGTTATAAGCAATCTGGTTGCTAGAAGGACATGAGTAAGGATGGTGCGAAATGTACGTGGGATAGTGTCAGGAATTACATTGAGAATAGCGATTTGTGGTGTGAGGGTTACGGCAGTTCGGCTCAATTCTCGTAGGAGTTGAGTTACAGCTATCCAGAGGGTCTGTATTTTCGGGCATTGCCATAGGATGTGAATTAAGTCGCCAGTGTGGTTGCAGTTTCTCCAGCAAAGCGGAGAGGCGTTAGATTGGAACTTAGATAGTCTGTGAGAAGTGAGGTACCATCTAAGCGTGATTTTGTTCGTCAGTTCCCACAGGGCTGTGGAGCGTGTGGCTTTATAGACTGATCTTAGCGCTTGTTGCCATTGTGTCTCAGAGTACTGCATTTGTGTGTCCGATTCCCAATCTGTGAATGGTTTGGACTTATAAAATGTATTTTTCTCCTGTAGTGAAGAGTATACAATTGAGATACCTTTTGTATTAGAGTTTTGGGAGAAATAAAATTTCCATAGCTTGGTAGGTAAAGCCCCTTCAATGCACGTGTATGTGGATAGGCATGTTCTGATCCTGAGGTAAGTGAGAAAGTCCGAGGTAGGTGCATTATAGGCTACTTGCATCTCGGAGAATGTTCTAAGTTCTGCAGTGAAAGATGCATGTGGTGTGAGCCACTTGGGGAGGGTAAGATCAGGGGATAAGAGTTGGAGAGTTTGTACTGGTATCTGCAATTGTTTCGTGGTAGAGTGTAACCACCTATGTGCGTGTAGTATTTTCCAGGCCTTAATAGATGCCTGTATGGTTGGTGAGTACAAGAGCAGATTTCTGGTTGAGGCTGTGGTACTAAATAACCAGAGTTGAAGACTAGGACCAGGTGTGGCGTTATTTTCTATGTCACCCCATAAAGTAGTGTGGTGGACTTTGGTCCATTCCTGGAGTTGGGAGAGAATGGTTGCTAGGTAGTAGTCCCGAATGTCGATGTAACCCATTCCGCCCACATTTTTGTGTTTGATGAGTGTAGAGTGCTTGCTTCTAGGCTTTTTACCTTGCCATATATAAGTAGTAAGAATAGTTTGTAGCGATTTAAGGTAGGAGGTGGGTAAGGGGATGGGAAGAGTGCGAAATATATAAAGCATTCTAGGCAAAATAAGCATTTTGAAGGCCGCCAGCCTTCCTGACCAGGATAGTTCATATTTGGCTAGTTTGGTTGTTTCTGTGGATAGCATTTGTTTGGCCGCAGAGTAGTTGTTTTTGAATAAGCCAGAGGTTGATTTTGTGAGTGTTATGCCTAGGTACGATATGCCATTATCCGCCCAAGGATATGCGTATTGGTTGCGTAAGATATTGCTGGTAATTGCATCCATGCCCAGGTCTAATATATAGGATTTACTTTCGTTAACTTTATAGTACGAGACAGAACTAAATTGCATTAGAACATTTTGTACCGAAGCCAGGGAAGACATGGGATTAGTAAGCATCATTACAACATCGTCAGCGAATAGGTTAATTTTATGATCTACTTGTCCGATTTTGAATCCTGTGATCCCTCTACACATTCTAACGTGTTCCGCCAGGGGTTCCATAATAAGGTTAAAGATAAGTGGGGATAGTGGGCACCCCTGACGGGTTCCATTAGTTATTAGGAATGGTCGGGAGACCATCCCTTCCGTGTATACTTGGGCTGATGGGGTGGAGTATAAGGCCATTATCGCTGACAGTATATGGCCTTGGAATCCGAATTTATGGAGTGTGGCTTCTAAATAAGTCCAGTGGACCCTGTCGAACGCCTTCTCTGCATCCAGAGATAGGAGCAGAGAAGGCGTTCTGGTAGTCTCTGCATGGTGGATTATGTTAATGAGCCTTCTTGTGGCGTCGTATGTTTGCCTTCCTTTTGTAAACCCAGATTGGTCCGGGTGGATAAGTGTGGGCATAATTTGGACCAGTCTATTTGCTATGAGTTTGGCATATATTTTCGTATCAATATTAAGCAGTGAGATTGGCCTAAAGTTTTGGGGTGTGGTAGGGTCCTTCCCTGGCTTCGGTAGAGTGATTATTAAAGCATTCAGCATTTCATTTGGGAGAGAAGAGGAGGAGGCAGCGTCATTGCACACTTGGGAGAGGTGAGGAGCTAGTGTAGAACTGAATTTCTTGTAATATTCGTTTGTTAAGCCATCTGGTCCTGGGGATTTGTTAGAAGGTAAGGCTGATATGATACTTTGAATCTCTAGATGGGTAAAAGGTGCGTTTAGGTCCGTGAGATGTTGCTGTGATAATGTCGGTAGTTTAATTGCTTGCAGAAACGAGTTAATATCTGCAGTGGTTGGTTGTTTGGTGGTGGTGTCATCTTTTAGATTGTATAGAGTGTGGTAGTAATGGCTAAATGTGTCGGCTATAGCTTGAGGGTCAAAAAGTTTTTTGTTTGTAGCTGGGTGGAAGAGGTGTGTTATTCTGGATTTAGTATAATGACCTTTGATTCTGAGTGCAAGTGCTTTCCCTGCCTTGTTGCCTGTAGTGTAGTAGTGGGCTTTGAGTTTAGTGTGAATATTGGAATGTGATTCTAAAAGTAGGTTTCTAAGTTCTTGCCTAAGGAGAATTAGTTGGTCTCTAAGTTTGGGGTCAGGGTTGGATTGGTTTTGATCATCCAATTTTTGTATCGTAGCCATAATGGTGTCTAGGCGCTGTGATCTCCTCCTTTTCTCTCTAGCACTGAGTTGTATAATAATGCCTCTGACATACGCTTTGTGGGCATTCCAGAGGACTGCGTTGCTGGAGATTGAGCCAATATTTAATTTGAAGAATTCCTCTAGATGATTACGTATGTAGACGGAATGTTCGGGGGAGTGAATGATGGCTGCATTTGCTCTCCACACTGTGTGTCTGGAGGGATTGGGGTGGTCTGCTATTACAAGTGATATTGGGGCATGATCAGACCAAGATATTGTGCCTATATCTGAGGTCGTCGAGCTGGTTAGTGTCCATTTGTCAACTAGAAAATAGTCAATCCGCGTGTACGAATTGTGTCTGGTAGAAAAGAAGGAGTAGTCTCTTTCCGTGGTGTGGTGGCATCTCCAGACGTCGTATAGGTTGTTGTTCCTTATGAAAGCATTCATGGGGGATGTGAGTCTGGATGTGCGTGAAGAAGCATCAATCGAATTGTCTGGTACTATATTGAAGTCTCTGCAAATAATAAAACAACCCTGTCTGAATTTCTCAAGCTTTTTCATCAGTTTGGATAGGAATCTGATTTGGCCGGTGTTAGGGGAGTAGATATTAACGATTGTATATCTGGTTTTGTCCAGGGTACAATCCAATGCTAGATATCTCCCTTCATCATCTTCCATGCTGTTGTGGAGTGTAAATGCAATGGTATTTTTGATTGCTATCATAACCCCATTTTTCTTGTCTGGACCAGAGGATTTGAAAATGTGGGTGAAGTGGCGGTTGGTGCAGTGAGGTTCAGCCAGTTTTTTAAAGTGTGTCTCTTGGAGACATAGGACGTCACATTTGGAGTCAGTGGCCGTCTTCCACATAGAAGATCTTTTGGCAGGGTGATTAAGCCCTTTGGTGTTGAGTGAGAGAAATTTTGGCATCTTGCGTAGATGGTGTGAATGTCAGGTGTATTGGGTGGTACTTACAATTGGAAGGTTCTCTTTTCAACGTTCTTGTGTTTCTTGAGGCGAGTTCCTGGGATTCGTTGTAGGAGGGTGTTCTCGAGAAGGAGGCGAACCGGAGGAGGTAAGGGTAGAAGGAGGAAAGTAGATTAGAACACTACGTTTATCTTTAAACAGACAATAACAGAGTGGTGTAAAAACTGTTGCTTCCAACAGCCTGATAACACTAGGCTGTGTTAACTGAGCGGGGTAAGAGTTTGTGGTGAAAGCTGCACGAGCAGGGCACCGACCGGATAGAGTGGTGCATAATGTTGATTCACAACGCCTGTTGAGTGGCTTCAGCGTGCATTATGTGGCAAATCAGGATAAGAGGGTTGCGTAGCTCCCCTTCGTGTAGTGGGCAGTGCGTCGGGTGCTTCTGGGACAATATCCCACTGTTTGAGGAGCCGAATACCTTCCTGGACTGTGGTGATGATATGTTTCGTTCCATTCCTGGTGACGATTAATTTAGTGGGAAAACCCCATTGGTACAGAATTTTGTGGTTGAATAGCGGTTTGGTAATGGTGTTGAGCTGCCTACGTAGTTGTCTAGTGTGTTGAGACAGGTCCGAAAATAGCTGCAGGTTAGTGTACGGTTCTGGAAGTTTACTCAGATGTCTGGTCTTAAACAGGAGCTGGTCCTTAGCATGAAAGAAGTGGACTCTCATTAAGACATCCCTGGGTATAGCTGCAGCTAGGTGTGGCGGTTTAGGAATGCGGTGTATGCGGTCAATTATGGTCTCCATTGGCGATAAATCAGGCAGTATAGTGGTGATCATGGTTCTGGCGTATGAGTTGAGGTCATTTGGGAGGACAGATTCGGGTATACCCCTGATCTTGACGTTGTTACGTCGAGAGCGGTCCTCGAGGTCCGCCATTTTGGCTTTCAACCATTGTTGTTAATCATGTGTGTGATCTTGAGCATCCACAAGGTCATTGACAGTGGCCGTCATGTCACCCATGTGATTTTCAATGTGTTGGATTTTGTTGCCCACAAGCTGCATATGGGATGAGAATTTAGTGAACATGGATGTTATGTCATTCTGGAGGGATGCCTGAAGAGAGATGAGCATCTCCTTCATGGTAGTGTCCAGGACAGGCTGGTCAGATGTGGGGAAGGCCGCTATAGCAGATGGCTGCTGTGAGGTAATGAGGGATGCAGGGCTTACCTCAGTGTGGATGTCTGCAGAATCCAGTCGCATCCTCGCTTTTGCTGGGCTGTTGCTGGCTGAGGAGGGAGCATATTGTAGGGGAGACTCTGATGTGTGCTGCTGATGTGGAATTTCTGGGTCTTCAGCGTCAGGGAGATCTGTGTAGGCTGAGGAATTTGAGGAATTTTGTGCAGGGCCGCGGGCGCCATCTTGGATTCCTGTTTCCGGCGGCTGTGAATAGTAATCAGTCATCCGATTCGTCGGCCGGTATTCTTTCCTCTTGCGGCTCGTGTGAGGCATAGCAGAGGCTGTGGGGCACGTACCCGTGTAATTAGGGGCTTTCCTGCATGTTCTGAGCGGCGATGTGGCCGTGAGCGTTCCGGTCGGTGCAGGAGCTGTGGGATCAGACGTCCATCAAGCTCGGCGGTTAGCCACGCCCCTTCAAAAAGTTTTTGATACCACCTCGTATGTATAAATCTTACCCCATCATTTATATTTTACCAAAAGTCTAATATAATTAGGTTTGTTTGTTTGTTTGCGCAAAAATTTATTCAAAATGTAACTACCACCATTTTAGGGTCTCAGAATATATACTTGGGGGGGGGGGGGGTTGTTTAAGGTATTTTCTAGCAAAAAAAATGAACATTTTAACAACCTAATTTAATCGGTTCCCGACCGGCACACACAGATATACGTCGGCAGAATGGCACGTACAGGCAGGAGGGCGTATATATAAGTCCCTCCTTAATGCCTATCGTGCCATCAGGAGCGCGCCGGTCGGGACCCCCGTGAGGCCGGGTCCCGCGGACTCGATCGCCGCGGGGACACCCGCGATCGTCTCATGGGAAGGCTGAATGGGGAGATGCCGAGATAAACAGCATCTCCCCGTTCTGCCTAGCAACTAGTGACGCCGATCTCTGCTCCCTGTGATTGGAGCAGAGATCAGCATTCACTAGCTGACAGCCACGCCCCCCACAGTAAGAAACACACCCCTAGGCATACTTAACCCCTACACTGCCTCCTTGTGGTTAACCCCTTCACTGCCAGTGTCATTTATATAGGAATCAATGCATTTAAATAGCATTGATTGCTGTAGAAATGACAATGGTCCCAAAAATGTGTCAAAAATTTCCAATGTGTCCGCCATAATGTCGCAGTCACAATAAAAATCGCTGATCGCCGCCATTACTAATAAAAAAAATTATTAATAAAAATGCTATAAAACTATCCCCTATCTTGTAAACGCTATAACTTCTGCGGAAACCAATCAATAATCGGTTATTGCGATTTTTTTTACCAAAAATATGTAGAAGAATACGTATCGGCCTAAACTGAGGAAAAAAAAAAATTTTTATATATTTTTGGGGGATATTTATTATAGCAAAAAATAAAAAAGAATGCGTTTTTTTTTCAAAATTGTCGCTCTTTTTTGTTTATAGCGCCAAAAATAAAAACCGCAGGGACGATCAAATACCACCAAAAGAAAGCTCTATTTGTGGGAAAAAAAGGACGTCAATTTTGTTTGGGAGCCACGTCGCACGACCGCGCAATTGTCAGTTAAAGCTGACAAAAAGGGGCCTGGTCCTTTGGCTGCAAATTGGTCCGGTCTAAAAAGTGGTTAAAGTGGAGTTCCACTCAACTCTACAACTTGGTCTTAAACTAAAGACTACCCCTTATTTTTGTATATATATATATTTTTTTTTCAAACCTTTTATGCAGTAAATAGGTGAACTTCCACCCCAGCATCGCCGCGGCAAGGAACGTAATTTCCTCTTCTGCCTCAGCCCCTCCTCCTCCCCCCGCTGCCTTCTGGGACCTGTGTGCGTCCCAGAAGACGACTGGGCCATTCAGAAAGCATCACACGACTCGCATGGTAGGAAATGCCTGAAGGCTCCACTGCTGGTTTGTCTTAGTTACAATGGTGGTACCTGCACTCGAGCTCATGGATGGATTGGCCTCGGGTGGCGACATCGCGGGCTCCCTGGACAGGTGAGTGTCCTAATTAAAGGCAGTAGCTACAGTGTTTGTTTTTTGTCTAGGGGTTGATCTTAAAGTTCATGAGCTCACTGTATTCTTTCAGTTCTTTTATTTGATTGGATAGCGACAGTCTTGGTTTGGTCATATATAGGAGTATGTCGTCTGCGTATGCAGCAAGCTTATGCTCTTCCTCTCCGACTTTTACTCCACCTATGTCTAAATTGTTTCTTATTTTTGTTAATAATGGTTCTAGTGCTATTTCATACAGGAGCGGCGAGAGCGGGCACCTTTGCCTAGAACCGGTTAAGATCTTAAAGGCAGACGACATACTCCCATTGACCCCAACCCTGGCTGTGGGATGTTTATATAAGTTGCCAATCCATCTCCTGATTCTTGGTCCCAACCCTATACTCTTGAGGGCTTCCATCATGAATACCCAATCGACTCGATCAAATGCCTTTTCGACATCGATCGATATTAAAATCATTGGGGGCCCTTCCTTTTCTTTTTTCATTAATAGAATACTTCTTATACTATTATCCCTGCCCCCTCTTCCTTGTACAAAGCCGGCTTGGTCAATATTTATCAGGTCTGACATGAAGTTTTTTAATCTCAATGCCAGTACTTTCGCATTTTCATGTCAGCATTTATAACGCTATGGGCCGATAACTAGAACAAATGGTGCTGTCCTTCCCTGCTTTTGGTATAACTGATATATTTTCAAGGAGAGATTCCCTTCTTATTTAATCTTTTTCACCTAAATAATTACACTTTAAATTGTTCTTTAAATCTTTTGCAATATTTAAGTGAGAACCCATCTGGGCCTGGGCTTTTCTCCCCTGGTGTTTCCTTTAGAGCTTGATAGATTTCCTCTTGAGTAATAGGTTCCTCCAATAATTCAGAGCTTTCTGTTGTTATTTTTGGTAGGTTAACTTCCGCTAGGTATTCCTGTATTTTAGATTTTCTGATCTCTTCCTCTTGTCATGTCTCCGTGTTTCTAATTGCATATAATGCACTATAATATGTTTTAAAAGCGTTCGCTATATCAGTTGTTTTATATTTCAATTCCCCCTTCTCGTTTTTTATCTTTTCAATATAATTTAAAGTTTTTTTTCCTTTGATATTTCCCCGGCTTATTCCCCATATGTACCTTTCTTTCACCACATTTTTAAATAGTTTTCTAGTTTATTGTTCCATAATATCATTTAGCTGCGCCTTTTTTATAACAATCTTCTGTTGTGTTTCTCTGTCAAGTTGTGTTTTGTGTTTTAATTCCAACTCCCGCAGTTCCTTTATTACATTTTTCATTTTTCTTTCTCTTTCCTTCTTTCTCCCTGCTCCTATGGAAATAAATTTTCCCCTGATTTAGGCCTGGTGGGCCTCCTAGATTGTTGCCTTTGAGACATCGTGTGTATCGTTTATACAAAAATATTGTTCAATCTTAGTCTTTTTTACTTTTCCTATTTGTTTGTCGTCTATAAGGTCTTCATTCAATCTCCACATGCCTTTTCTCTGTTCTACTTCACTGAATCTTATTTTTACTGTCGCCGGAGTGTGATTGGAGACAGAGATTATTTAAATCACTGCCTCCGTAACCTGCTCCAGCATTTCGTGATCTAGTAAGATGTAATCTAATCTTGAGTATGTGTCATGCACCGTTGAGTAATATGTATTGTCCTTTTTCCTTGGGTATAGTGTCCTCCATACGTCAATTAACTGCTGACTGTACAATTTTTTTATTACCAGTTTTAATTGTTTATTTTCTTGGTTCGGTGCACGAGACATAATGTCCAACTCTTGATCTATTGAGAAATTAAAGTCTCCTGCTAAAGTTAAATGACCTTGTTTGAAGTCTGTTAGAATATTAAGAATCCTATTTAGATATTTTTTGGGGCGTTTATTGGGGCAATATACGTTTGCTAACGTGTACCTTTCACCTTGGAGTTCCTCTCAGGAACAGGAAGCGACCATCTGGTCGGCTTTGCTTTCTTCCAAGGTGAAACTAATGTTTTTTGCTATTCCAAAAGCAACTCCTTTTGCTCTTTTATTTGGGGAATCAGCATAATACCAAGTTGGAATCGCACATGAATACAATTTAATATTTGAATCCAGTGCTATATGCGTCTCATGTAGGAAGATTATATCTGCAAAGTACCTTTCCAACTCTTTAAGCATTTTATATATTTTTTCAGGGGAGTTCAGCCCTCTTACATTATATGTGATAAACTTAACGTCTGTCATTATTTGGCTCAGTTGAATTTCTTACTTGCTGAGACAAACAAGGACAAACAGATCTTACCCCCCACCCTCTCCCCCTCCCAAGCATAAATCCCTTCCCCCCTACCCACTCGCTCTCACCTCCCCCTCCCCCCCAGTTGGTACCTTGACCCCATCGTCTGAAGCACTCCGTTAGGGACCTCCTTGTCCCTCTGTCCCTTTGACCTGAGGTGGAATTCTATTTTGGCTTGTCAAAACTCGCCTCCCTTACTACTAGAGAGGTGGTTCCAAAGTGTGCCAAGTGTCCGGGTCCCTGCCTCCCAATTATTTAATTTTAGCTTTTTTCCATACAATCCCCAGTTCCCACCCTCCAAACTTTCCCCCTCCCCCGGCCCCCCATCTGTCACTTAATGGAAAAGAAAAAAAAGGAAGAGCCTTCTTTCGAGTTCGATGTATGTTGTTACGTTCAATTATGCTGAATCATTATCTCAGCTGCTTTTCTAGACAGTCTTCTGGTATGGGGATAGCCAACTTTCTGCAGAATTCTGGGGTGTCCTCAGTGAATCTTAGTCTAGCTGTGCATCCATTTTTCCTGCCAATTAAGCATGAAGGGAAACCCCAGTTGTATTGAACTTAATTTTCACCTAATATCGCCAATAGGGGTTTTAAGTTTCTCCTTTTCAAGGTTTCTTTTGACAGGTCCTGGTACAGTTGGATGATACTTCCTTCATACTTTAGTGGCGACTTTCCTCTAAGGTTTCGCTAAAGATAATTTTTGTCTTCCCAGTGCTCGAATCGCATTATAATATCTTGTGGGTTTTCGTGCGTGAATTCTTTTGATCTTCTTATCCTATGGACTCTCTCGATTTTTATCGGGTTCATTATTTTTTTGTCCATCAAAGGGTTACAGATCTTCCTTGTGATTTATATTAAATCTTCTTGTTGGGAGGTCTCTGGGACACCTCGTATCCTTATATTTTTCTTCGGTCCCTGTTTTCTTGGTCCTCTAATTCATATGCTTGTTCTTGTTGTGCTTTTTTCAAGGATTTAATTTCTGCTTCTAATTTCCCCATTTGATATTGTTGCCTTCCGTTTTATTTTCTACATCTTCTACTGGTTCAAGAATATGATCGAGATTTCTTTGTATTCTTTCCATTTCAGTTTTAACCGATTTTTCCAAGGCCGTAAACATGGATTCAATTTCATTTTTAGTTGGTAGGGAAGGTTTATCGTGCTGTACCTCTCCCTCTCTCAGTTCAAACTCTGGAACTAGATCTTGATCTATGGTTGGTTCTGATAATGTATCGGTCTCTTGTGTTGTTTTATTTTGAGACTTTTTCTTTCTCCTTCTCCTTACTCTCAGTCTGACTGCTTTTTATTGCTTGCTATTTTTCTGTTAGTAGCTTCTCAACATTTCCCACTTGTGTGATGTATTTGTTCATTGGGCCCGGACTAGTAGTCAGACTTAAATGGGGGGATTTAGGGGTTGCTTCTCCTCATGCCACCTTACCCATCATTGTTCCTGGGGATCTATTCTCCTCAGCCCCCCTTCATTTTAGTAAAGTTTGTAGCTTCTATTCGGTTCTAGAGCTACACTCTGCGCCCGCAAGGGGCTGGTGGAGGAATGTGAGTTCTTCTTTCCCTCTTCCTTCTCCTGTCGTCGCCACCCCCGCTCTCCTCTCCTCCCTTTCTGGGTTCCTTCCCTGTCTCTTTGTTTCCTTAGAGGATTCTGTGTGACAGGTGAAGTGCGTTTTTCTCTTTTTTCTCTTTTTTTTTCTCTTTTCCTTTTCCCTTTCTTTCCTGACCAGTTAGGAGGATTTACGTTCTTATCCTGCCCCCTTCTAGGGGTTTATTCAACTTTATTCTTCTATTCTCTGTTGTGCTTTTGCTCCAGAAAGTTTATTCTTTCAGGAATTTTCAGTGTGATTTAAGAGTACTACAGTGTTCTACAGTGTTCTCTAAGTTTTTTTTTTTTTAATCTCTATCTATTAACCACTTGCCTACCAGGCACGAACATGCCCTTCCTGCTCAAGCCATTTTTCAGCTTTGGAAAATAATAAAACCGCGCTTGTATCTAATCTAAATCCCTATCTAATGTGAAGAAGGCTGCTACTCAAAGTGGGATACACACACTGGAACAAGAATAACTAGAAAAAATACAATTTCTGGGGAAATTGTGTGACGTGTTCTTGCCTCCACCTACTGGAGTGGGCGGAGAAACTGGGTGGAGTGGCTTGAGTAACTAAACATTTATTTATTTTTTTCAAAAATATTTTTTTTTTTTTGTTAATGATTTTTTTTAAATGATTTTTTTGATTTTTATTCAATTTTTTCTAAAAATAAATTTTTGAAAATTATTTTTTTCAAAAAAATTTTCACATTTTTTTTTTCAAATTTCCTAATTTTCATTTTTTTTTCTAAAATGATTGATTTTTTTTATAAATTTTTTTTTTCAAAAATAATTTTTTTTTTCAAAAATAATTTTTTTTTCAAAAATAATTTTTTTTTTCAAAAATAACTTTTTTTTCAAAAATAACTTTTTTTTCAAAAATAACTTTTTTTTCAAAAATAACTTTTTTTTTTAATTATTATTTTTTTTTAAATTATTTTTTTTTCTAAAAATGTTTTTTCTTCAAATTTCCTAAATTTTCATTTTTTTTCTAAAATGATTGATTTTTTTTTTTTTTTTATAAAAAAAATTTTTTTCAAAAATTATTTTTTTTTTAATGATTTTTTTTAATTATTATTATTTTTTTTTTTAAATTATATATTTTTTCTAAAATTATTAAAAGAATTTTTTTCAAATTTCCTAATTTTCATTTTTTTTTCTAAAATTATTTTATTTTAATTTTTTTTATTATTATTATTTTTTTTTAATTTTTTTTTTTTTCAAATTTCATAATTCCCCTCTGTGTGGGACTAACTATAATCCCCCTCAGAGCTGTGTGGGACTACCTATAATCGCCCTCAGAGCTGTGTGGGACTACCTATAATCGCCCTCAGAGCTGTGTGGGACTACCTATAATCCACCTCAGATGTGTGGGACTACCTATAATCCCCCTCAGAGCTGTGTGGGACTACTTATAATCCCCTCAGAGCTGTGTGGGACTACCTATAATCCCCTCAGAGCTGTGTGGGACTACCTATAATCCCCTCAGAGCTGTGTGGGACTACCTATAATCCCCCTCAGAGCTGTGTGGGACTACCTATAATCCCCTTAGAGCTGTGTGGGACTACCTATAATCTCCCTCAGAGATGTGTGGGACTACCTATAATTCCCCTCAGCCTGTGTGGGACTACCTATAATCCCCTCAGAGCTGTGTGGGACTACCTATAATCCCCTCAGGGCTGTGTGGGACTACTTATAATCCCCTCAGAGCTGTGTGGGACTACCTATAATCCCCTCAGAGCTGTGTGGGACTACCTATAATCCCCTCAGGGCTGTGTGGGACTACCTATAATCCCCTCAGAGCTGTGTGGGAGGAGCTATAATTCCCCTCAGAGCTTTTGTCACCTCCCACTCTAGTTTTGAACATTTCTCCATTCATTCCTATGGGACAAATTTTGCCGCAAAAATGACGATATTTCGTGAACCATTCGGAAAAACGTTCCACAAAGTAATAGCACACCATTCGGGAACAATCCGCACGTTTTGGTATATATTCGGTATATGTAGCATAAAAACTGTGGGAGGAGTTAGCGTGCAAAATTTGGCTATAAGAATAATAATAATATATATGTGAGATAACAATAAGTGATCTTGCTATGCAAGAACACTTAAAAAGCAAGCAGCGCCTAATTGCAATACTGTGTACTTATCGCAATATGTTCACCTGTGCACATACGTAATTGATATAACAGTACACTAACAGCAACATAAGATGGTACACACATACATATAGTGTTTATAGTTCATATACTGATAATGTTTAACCAAAAAACGCTATATATAATAAAGTCCTATGATGGCAAGAAGGAAAAAAAAAAGTTCACAGATGAAAGGTGATGCTGCACTGCACTGATGAACGATAACCCTGCATGTATCCAAATACAGCTTGAGATCATACACCACGGTGACTTATATATGCAATTTGTGCAGTGGACCCGACACCCAGAATGTCTATGCGCTTACCAGATGGTAGAGCATAAAGTGCTCTGTATGAAAACCAGCCGGTAAACTGGGAAGATGTCCCTGATTTTTCCCTCTCTTGATCTTTAGCCTCAAGGAATGATGGATAGGGGATATCCTGTTTCAATCGTAAAGCTGAATCAATCCTGCAGGAAGCTGAGGATATCACTGGCTTTCCTTCTCAGCTCAACCAGTGTAGAGTGGAGATGGCTTAAAACCCCTCTTGGCTCAATGACAATCTGCACACCCACATTGGTCTTCCCGACAGCCGTATATCAAGTGAGCAGCGCCAGTGAGCCAGTGATATCCTCAGCTTCCTGCAGGATTGATTCAGCTTTACGATTAAAACAGGATATCCCCTATCCATCATTCCTTGAGGCTTAAGATCAAGAGAGGGAAAAATCAGGGACATCTTCCCAGTTTACCGGCTGGTTTTCATACAGAGCACTATATGCTCTACCATCTGGTAAGCGCATAGACATTCTGGGTGTCGGGTCCACTGCACAAATTGCATATATAAGTCACCGTGGTGTATGATCTCAAGCTGTATTTGGATACATGCAGGGTTATCGTTCATCAGTGCAGTGCAGCATCACGTTTCATCTGTGAACTTTATTTTTCCTTCTTGCCATCATAGGACTTTATTATATATAGCATTTTTTGGTTAAACATTATCAGTATATGAACTATAAACACTATATGTATGTGTACCATCTTATGTTGCTGTTAGTGTACTGTTATATCAATTACGTATGTGCACAGGTGAACATAGTGCGATAGGTACACAGTATTGCAATTAGGCGTTGCTTGCTTTTTTATTATCTTTCAGCTTTCAGTGATGTCGCACTTTGAATGACAATTGCGCGGTCGTGCTTCAATGTACCCACATTTTTTTTTATAATTTCCTTCACAAAAATAGAGCTTTCTTTTGCTGGTATTTAATCACTGCTAGGTTTTTTATTTTTTACAAAAAAAAAAGAGATTTTGGAAAAAAATAACATTTATTTTTTACTTTTTTTCTGTCAGTAAATTTTGTAACTAAGTAATTTTTCACCTTAACTGATGTGCGCTAATGAGGTGGCACCGATGGGCACTGATAGGCTGAACTGGTGGGCATTGATGAGGTGGCACTTATGGGCACTGATGAGGCGGCACTTATGGGCACTGATGAGGTGGCACTAATGAGGAGGCACTAATATGCCGCACTTATGGGCACTGAAAGGTGGCACTAATATGTGGCACCGATGAGCACTGTTAGGCGGCACTGATGGGCACTGTTAGGTGGCACTGATGGGCACTCATAGGCGGCAGTGGTGGGCACGGATAGGCGGCAGTGGTGGACACTGATAGGCGGCATGGATAGGCGGTACAGATGGGCACTGATGGGCATTGATGGGTGGTACTGATGGGTGACACTGATGGGCATTGGTGGACAGCAGTGATGGGCATTGATGTTCAGCACTGATAGGCAGAACTAATTGCCAGTACTGACTGGGATGGCTAATGGGCACTGATAAGTGGCAATTGTGGGCAGTGTGGGCACTGTATGTTGGCATTGCTGGGCACTATATGCTGGCATTGGTGGGCACTCTATTTTTTCACTTTATTTATATATTGTAATCAGGGCTGATGATCAGTGCCCTGGTTACTTCCCTAGCTGTCCCCTGCGAGGAGATGCCACTGATTGTCTCTCCTCTCCTCACACTCTGTCAGTGTGAGGCGAGGAGCGCCGATTACTGGCATCTCCGTATTTACATGTGACCGGCTGTGATTGGACACAGCCGATCACATGGTTAAAGAGCCGCTGACGCGGTTCTTTACACAGATCAGGGTCGCACCATGTCCTAGCAACACAGTGCAGCCACGATCGCCGCGCTGCGCGCCCCCGCGGAAGCTGCCGTTCCGTGCCGCCGTCATATGACGGCGGCCCAGAACAAGAGCTGCATTGCCCCGCCATCATTTGACAGTGGACAGGCAGCAAGCAGTTAAGCAGTTTATTTCATATATCTGTACATGAGTTCTTGTTTTATCCTTATTTGTGGCATATCTGCTTTTCTGTACTTTTACACAGTCTACGGTATTTGTACTATAGGCGAGGGATCTGTGATCAGTTCATGGAGCTGGGAGCGAGACCCGTTTCACTTCTACATGCTCTGGTTCAGGACTCGCGCTATTCCTAGACTCCTCCCTCTATTTTTTACCTTACCTGATGTGAGAATTCATTTGACTACTTGCCCATGTACTTAGAGACGCTTTTCTGTTTTCTTTATATTTCTTTATATTCCTCAGCAGGTAATTTACTAAACAAATCTTGATGAACAATATATATTGAATCCAGTTAAGACTTAGCTATAAGTTAGATAGGATTTAACATAAAGAATATTTGAATTACTTACTAATTTATATAAGAAGGAAAGTTATAGCTTACTTCAACTCATTTAATCTGTTTAGTGGCTTTTCATGGAAGGCTCTGAGGGCCCATTCAGACATCTACAGTCTGTTGCAGTCTAATGACAGCCTTTTCAACTGAGCTACAATCAGACATTCAGTATGTTTCCTGATGTAATGCACCACAATGCACTAAAGGGCCTTATCATGCATTGCGGTGCACGGCAATGTAGACACATTGTAGGTGCACTGATTTAGTGCATTTGGGGCCATACAAAGCATTGGAAATGAGCACTTTAGCAATGCATATATCTAAATGGGCCCTGAGAGTCTGACTGTCTCTGTGGTAAGGTTGCACACCTAAATAGGTGTGCTCAAGTCACATACGTGCTCTTGTCTAGGGAAATGTTAAAGTAAACAGCTTCATATGGATGGTATGCACAGTAGGGAAAACAATAGAAATGAGGCAAGGTTTTGTAAACTGTCCAATTTAATTCCCCAAGTAAAGCAAATTTAATTCCCCAAGTAAAGCTTGTTTAGGGTTGTTGCCCCATAGACACTTGATCACCACCTGTTGAATCAATTAGTAACACATAGAGATAAGTGTCTTTTCATTTTCTGTAAGCTGGAAGTGCATTGAGACAGCATAATTAAATTATCAGTATCCTTCATCAGTGAAAAAACTAAATTAGCTAATCAAAACCAGGACATTCTGCACAAGACATATGTCAATATACTTGTTATAATATTATCTTATATGTTTTTGGTTTCCGTGCAGTTGTAGGAACACTAAGTGTTCTGACCCTCTCATTGGCTAGTTTCTGGGACAGAGAATAATAGAACTGGGCCAAAATACACCCCCAGCTTGAATGTGTTTTTTGTTACTTATCACAAACTAATCCAAATTCTACATGGCAGACATCCCCAGCTACTCTGCCCCAAGCTGTCCACCACAAGCCAATTGGTGCTGGCTCCAGACTGTCCGTGATCGGTATACAATATCCCTACAAACAAAAGAGAAGAAGCCACTCTCCTTCTAAAAGCCCAGATTAAATTGTAATAGATTTAGTCTGGTACAAGGCTAATCCACCTGCTCCTTTAACATATTTAACTCAGCCAGGAGCTTAATCGTTAACTCTACAATTAAGCTCCTAGCAGAGTGAAATTCATTAGAAAGCAGGTGGAATAACCTTAACAGAAACAGACAATGGGGGAGATTTACTAAAACTGGTTTGCAGCTGTGCATAGTAACCAATCATCTTCTAACTGCAGCATATTCAATTAAGCTTTCACAATAAATCCAAGAAGCTGATTGGTTAATATGCACAGATGCACCATATTGTGTGTGCACCAGTTTTAGTAAATACCCTCAATGTCCATTAAATTTTACACTGGGTTTTTAGAAGAGCAGAATCTTATTTTTTTGTTTTCTGGAATATTATAAATTCTGGTTCTTTTACTTTGGAACTGCCCATCCATAGATTATATTTTGGCATCTTCTCTGCTCATTTGCAAAACAGAGATTGAGCACAAAGAAAATTACACTTTTTTGCAGCAACATCATGTTTCATTATAGACAGAATTAAAAGAAAGTAATTAAAAAGAAAACATGACATACACTTGTAAAAAAAAAAAAAAAAAAAATCATAGACACATTTTTTTTACACATCCAATCTGGACAAAAAAGGCCAGATTATGAGGCTGGCCTCTAATGTCTATAAACAGGTAGAAAATGAATGCAAGTCAAAACCTATTCTTACAAGCTGAATTATAAAAAACACTCCGCTCTGTGATGGCTTCCTGAACAGATCTTTACTGCACTACAGAGCTTTAATCGACCAGTAGAGGGACCAAATGAGCCTCTTCAAGAGCACAAACATGGGGAAAAACTACCACAACCCCTCAGCACACCACAGCATTAAAGAGCCGCTCTTACAGTTCACGGGAAACATTCCTGCAATGTTGCATATGGCCGCGGATGACTGTGGTGCGGCCTCCGAGATGGAACAGGCCTGCTCTGCTAACACCCATGCCACAGCATCATGAGATGGCAGAACCCCATCTGCTCCAGCTATACAATCCCTCTCCCTCACGGGCATCAGACATCAAAGATACACTTTCTGCTGCTATCACAGACCTGAAGAATGATATCCATTCGATAGCAGCTCCGATGGGAGCAATGGAGCATACTGCAACCCGCCATGTGGATCCCATCAGGCAATTGCAACGGTCATCAGATGAAAACCTATCCCACATTCTGGAAATCCACAGACATCTGGAGGATCTCAAAATTCATGGCCGCTGCCATAATATAGCGATCAGAGGGATCCCAGAGT
Source organism: Lithobates sylvaticus (assembly GCA_028564925.1). Classification (NCBI taxonomy): domain Eukaryota; kingdom Metazoa; phylum Chordata; class Amphibia; order Anura; family Ranidae; genus Lithobates; species Lithobates sylvaticus. The sequence goes on from CM053032.1 coordinate 161,620,560, forward strand.
CTGTGGCTCAACACATTGAACAGACTGTAGCAAGTATGTTTAATGAATTGCTAAACAGACCAGCTGACATTCCCATAGAAATGGAAAGAATCCATAGAGTGCTCAGACCAAGGGGCCGTGAGAGTGACCCGCCCAGGGACATAATATGCTGCCTAATAAATTTTCCATTAAAAGAGGCTATTCTCAGAAAGGCAAGAGAACGTAATATAGTTCTCCTTAATGGGATGGAAATTAAACGTTTCCAGGATCTTTCCACAATCACTCTCCCTACGCCCCCTGCTGGATCAACTATGCATGAGAGGAATTCCATACAGATGGAAGTTCCCCTTCTGTCTGTCAGCCACGTGGAGAGGTCACACTGTCCAACTCTGCACCCCTGACGATCTGCAAACATTTTGCGACACATTGAACATGCCCTTAACAGAAGTCCTTGAGTGGTACAGTTCTTTCTCCATCGCAGAAACATGGATCAAGGTCTCCAACAATTCTACCCCAAGAGTGCAGAGAAAAAGAGATCGCAGATGCAGAAACAAAGAGATTGCATAGACAACATTAACTCATCGATTCACACCCCAAATCGTGGAGGAGAAGACCCCAGACGCCGGGGCTTATCACCACCTCGGCATAAAGACCGTATGGTCACCTGAAGTCCAGCAAATCACTTATTCCCAGCAAATTTACTAACCTACACATTAGGGGTAGAACTTTCACCCCTCACCCCTGCTCTCCGCAGCTAACAAAGTTAAACAAATTTTTCACTAACTCTTTCTATTTTTTTTAATCTGGTAGCCTGTGGGCAATAACCATTTGCTGTTTACCCGGTTTACTTTTATACAGCTCTTGCAGGAGGATTCTTTAATCGAGAAAATAGTGTTACTCCATGTTGGATTACAGAACACTAAGGACACCTTCTTAGACATCCTGAACAGTCCCTTCCTCTCCCATAGCAAGTATACATTTCTTACCCTCAGCCTTTTCTTTATTATTTTTGCAGGTTTTTGATAAACAATTTCCAAGTTACTATCTGACTATCCGTTAGCCAGACTGCCTAACCATATACATCAGGGATATGACCCATTTTACATGAGAGACTATCCAGTAGATAGCTACTTAAATATAACATGGACATTCTTGTGGTAAAGCAACCATCAACAGCTAATATCTTGATAACCCTATACTGCTTGACATCCTGCCACAACACAAGTTCATACTAATATACTAATGTATATAAATTACCAAAACTAGTTCCTCTTATTTTACCCTGAGGATGTATAGAACTCTTTTTTCTCCTAAACATACTAAGGCTATAGCAAAATTAACAGGTAACAGTTGTTTATATAAATATATTTCTTTGATTTCTTTGTTTCTTTACCTCTTGAGACATGAGAGACAGGGATAATATAACTAAGATATCTGGGAATTAGTGCTGAAGCAGTGGTATCTATACTATGCAAATATACGACACTTAGTACATACCAAAGTGTACATACCGAGCTTCAGGTACACTTAAATTAAAGTATTGTTAGAAAAGTAGTCAAGTTATGATAGCAGACTCCAAAAAAATATAAGCAACAAGAAGACCTCTGTAGATTGATTGTAGATATCTGTTTGCAGTTTAAGCTACTGTTACTACTTTTCTTGTGCTGACGTGCTGTCAGTAGCTCAGCAGCCCCGTCAATAGCTCCGTCAATAGCACCGGCTTTTTTCAGGCCAGCATTCCCTGATTCTCACCAGCCTTGAAGCAGCATCCGAGTCCCCCCCCCCCCAGGCACGGGGACCGGGTACGCGACCCCCCGGCCCCTCTAAATCACCTTACCTTCCTCAGCGCCCGTCACTGCCGCCGTCACCGCCGCTTCTCCCAGCCCGCCAGCCTCGCCGGGTAGGCGGTCAGGAAACACCGCGGCTCCGGCCTAGTCCGGCCGGCGCCGGATCACCGCTCCGTCGGCAGAAGCCGCCCCGTAGCTAGCACCCATACCACCGGGTACCCACGCTCATCGGACCCCCCCCCCCTCATCCACGACCGCCTCCTCTCCCACTGGGCAGCCGAGACCAGGCTAACCCGTGGCTCCGGCCTAGTCGGCGGCCATCTTGGTCCACCCAGTCCACCCAAATTCAGTCAGGACATCACCAGGACCCCCCAGCAGGTGCTAACGGGAACTGCTCCAATTCAGGTCAGTCACCTGGGTGGGCATCATCCACAGCCGCCGTCACCTCTGCTCTAGCTTGCTAGACGAGGAAGAAAGCGGCTGCGGCTGAGACCCAGCCCACGCCATCCCACCTCTCACCTACCCTTATTTCCTTTCTGCAAGCGTGCCCTTCCCTCTCAGAACACCACTACCGTAGCAACCAGACTTCACCGCAGAGGCACCAGGTCACACAGTAAGCGCCGCTGGGATTATCTCCAATCAGGTAAGTTCCCGGTATCCCCCCCCCCCCCCATTAGTCGTTGATCCAGGGCCCTGTGGTCCGACCGCCTTCGGGGGTCCGGAAGGAATTTTTTCCCCTACTGAGAGATTGGCCGGCACAGTTAGGGGTTTTTTTTCGCCTTCCTCTGGATCAAACGGGAGGGAGGTAGGTTCAACAGGCCCCCATCACCCCTACCGGAACGATTCGCACCAGTACAAGATACCTCAGTGGTCACCAGCAGTATTCTTCTGGTCCAGGATCTGCGCTACAAGCAGAGGCAGCTGGAACAGCCAGGAATTAGCGACTCGACTAACAAAATCCTTCCACATAGGGCACTACATGATCAACTTGCGCGCTTACAAATAGCCGCAACACGGCGGCAAGTCTGATACCTAGACTGATACAAACAGGAAACAGGAAAAACCCAGATCAGGATCATCAGCACTGTCATCCTAGTGCCATCAACTTCACCCTCCCGCCATGTGCTACTTCAAATATTCAGCAGAAGTTCTCCACAGGCTAAGGAATGCCACCTCTACATTGCCAGCCACCATTCACAAAATTCTAAGGAAAGAACAACTACTAAAGACCGACCGACGATCAAGCATCAAACACAGGAAGATACCAACTCAACCTCAGCAATTAGCATGCGCCATGATCAACACCAGATCTGCAGTCAAACACAGACTGGAAGTACACGACTTCATCACCCAAAACAACATAGATTGCCTCTTAATCACGGAAAGCTGGCTAACTCCCGACTGCAACACCATCCTTACCGAATTGGTGCCGGAGAACTACAGGATCCTAACTGAGCATCGGATAGGAAAAAAAGGAGGAGGCCTAGCAGCGATTTTTAAATCGCACCTGGTGCTCACCAAAACGATTTTGCAGAACTCAGTGCCTTTTATGGAGACACTGACGCTACATCTTCAATCAACACCCCATGACACCACTCACATTCTACTCTGCTATAGACCACCAGGACCAAAGACCAATCTTCTTACTCCCCTCACGGAATTCATTTCAATACACACCCTGAAATCCAAAAACCTCCTGGTACTTGGAGACTTTAATCTCTGGGCAAATTCTACCCCAGACCCTATCGCGACCACCTGCATCAACCAACTGGAAGAACTGGGTCTCCAGCAACTGATAAGGACTCCAACACATGGCTCAGGACACACCCTGGACCTTATCTTCAAACAAAATTTGAACATCAACATACTCGACAACCTACCACTACCATGGACGGACCACCACGCCATCAAATTTAAAATCACCACTAATACCACCCAGCAAAAACAGAAACCGGCAACAACAACTCATTGGACCAGATCGCAGAAGAAACTACACTCCGAAACCTTCAAAATCACGTTGGCAAACAAAATAGCAACGCTGAATTTAACCCACTCAACGGAACATACACTCAGCTCCCTAAACAAGGTATTACTACAATCAGCAGACTCAGTGGCTCCAAAACGCAGAACACTTATCCGGAGGAAAAACTCAGGATGGTTTAACAGCTCTCTCATGCTACTCAAGCAAGAACGCAGAAGAGCCGAAAGAGCATGGAGAAGAAATCCTACCAAGGAAAATCAGACAAACTACAAAGGACTCACAGAGAATTATCACAAAGCAATCTTTAAAGCTAAAAAATATTTTTTTGCAAATACCATTTCATCGGCACTAAACCGCCCTCGGGAACTTTTTAAAATAGTCGCTCAGTCGATGAACCCGGCATGCTTAGAGCCCCCAGCAAATGAAACCCAAGATTTCTGCAATGAGTTATCAGATTTTTTCATTGACAAAATCGACAACATCCGGAAAATAATTCATCTGAAAAAAACTTCCAACCTCAGTCATCCAGAGCAAAAAGAAGATATCGTCACAAATATCCCACATCCACCAAAGTTTTCTTTGATCCCAATCTCCACGGACACCACTAAAAACATCATCAAAAACCTCAGAGACAGCACATCTCCTATTGACATCATCCCCACAAAACTCCTGAAAGAATGCTCTGACATCTTGGTGTCTACTCTAACTCACCTCATAAATCAATCTTTCAAAGAAGGGATTGTTCCAGGCGCCCTCAAACAAGGCATCATCAAACCCCTGCTAAAGAAACTCAACCTCGATCCTCAGGACCCTAACCACCGCAGACCGATAACAAGCCTCAACACCATCTCCAAGATTATGGAGAAAGCGGTAGTACAACAGCTACACTGCCACCTAGACACACACAAACTCCTGGACTCTCTACAATCAGGCTTCCGCCCAGGCCATGGCACAAAAACGTCACTCCTGAAGATTTGGGACGACGCCCTCGAAGCAGCAGATGACGGAGAATCATGTCTCCTGGTGCTGTTGGACCTCAGCGCAGCGTTTGATACTGTGGACCACAACACTCTACTCATCCGCCTTACAGAAGTAGCAGGAGTCACAGACGCAGACCTACAATGGTTCGCATCCTTCTTAGGAATTCGCTCTCAGACAGTGAAACTAGGAGCTTTCACCTCTGAAACACGGGCAATCTCTTGTGGAGTCCCTCAAGGATCACCCTTGTCGCCAGTGCTCTTCAACATCTACTTCCGCCCACTCCTCAAAATCATCAGAAGATCAGATCTCTGCTTCCACTCATACGCTGATGACACCCAATTATATTTTCGGATCACCCGACAAAAAGACCATCATCAGCAATTAGAAAACTGCCTCACTCTGATAGACGACTGGATGACTGCCAGCTCTCTTAAACTCAACGAATCAAAAACAGAACTTCTTATTCTACATGCAAACCAAAACTCCCGAACCAAGATCCCTTGGACACCTCCTACCATCTTTGGACAGACCATCTCCCCAAGGACTAAGGCCAAGAGCCTCAGAGTCATTTTTGACTCAGAAATGTCAATGGATGCACAAATAGGATCGGTAGTTAGCGGATCTCACCATCTCCTTTGCCTGCTACGCAGACTCATCCCCTTCATTCCAAAGGAGGACAAAGCAGTGGTAGTTGGAACAGTCATTAATTCACGACTTGACTATGCAAACTCCCTCTACATAGGGTTACCCCAATATCAACTTGCGCGCTTACAACTTATCCAAAACACGGCGGCAAGGCTGATAACAGGAAAAAAAACGTGGGAATCCATCTCCCCTTCCCTGAGGAGCCTACATTGGCTAACCGTAAAGAATCGGGTCATTTTCAAGACCCTCTGCCTCACCCACAAATGCACCCATGGAGACGCGCCTCAATACCTTCTCGAGAAAATAAAACGCTACACACCCAATCGCAGTCTTCGATCGTCTGACCAAAACCTCCTCCTCATCCCCAAGTCCCGCTACAAATCAAAAGGGGAACGAAGATTCACTGTCCAAGGACCACGGCTATGGAATGCACTACCAACCTACATCCGCATGGAAGAAAACCATCAGGTCTTCAGGAAAAAACTCAAGACCCACCTCTTCTAAGAAGCTTGACAACAAAGCACTAATTACAGCGCCTTGAGGCGATTCGGTTCGCATTGTAGCGCTATACAAGGTAAAGATTACACATACTTTTCACCACTACACCAAAAGTACTCAGGTATTGATTTTTTCTTCATCTCCCAATCTGACATCCCTCTTCTATAAAAAGCCACAATAGAACCCATGATACTTTCGGATCCCCATCCAATCACTATCCTTTTGGTCTTCCCAGAAACAATCACCAGGACGAAAACCTGGAGACTTAATGCCTCTTTACTTAAAGACCCAATAGACATAGAAAGATTTAGCACTTGCTTACGTGATTACTTCTCCCTCAATGACACCACAAACTCGTCCTACTTAAGTTGATGGGAAGCACATAAATGTGTCATTCGGGGAGAATTTCGGGGAGAATTTATAAAAATTGCCTCTAAAAATCAAAAAAGAATGCCAAACTAAAATATCAACACTTATGACTCGCATACGCACACTAGAAGCTACTCACAAACAAAATATTGCATCTACAACCCTCCAAGAGCTGACCCAAACAAGACAACTCCTTCTTGAAGAACTAAACTTGAAAACCAAAAGACAGTACATTCTAAGACACAAAATATACTACGAACAAGGAAATAAAAGCGATAGACTCCTTGCCAGAGCAGTTCAAAACAAAAAAACGCAGTGCCACAGTACATCACATAAGAGATAAGCAAGGGAACACACATTCATCCAACAAAGCTATAGCACGCCATTTTGAAAAATATTATCAAACTCTTTATAACATCCCCTCTAACCCTGAATACCCCCTTAATTCCGATACCAGAAAAGACAGTATTCAATAATTATTTTCAAATTATGGTACACAGATCTCCAACGAGGCCTCCCGTAATCTGAGTCTGCCTCTTACTGAGGAGGAATTCAAAAAAGCTCTAAAAGATATAAAAGTAGGTAAAGCCCCTGGCCCAGACAGCCTACCACTACAGTGCTATAAGATTTTCAAGGACATACTAAAACCTTGCTTCATATCCGCCTTTGGTTCCTTTAAATCTGACATACACAACCCCCCACAACAACTTTTAGAAGCGCACATAGCGGTCATTCCTTATGAAGGAAAAGACGCATCATTGGTAACAAACTACCGGTCGATATCTCTCATCAACTTAGATGTAAAAATTTACGCCAAAATTCTGGCTAACCGCTTACTATCTTTGATCCACTCCTTAATCTCTCTCGGTCTGGTTGGCTTCATACCTGGTAGAGAAGGTAGAGACAATATTATCAAGGCTCTAAACATCCATTATTGGCTCAATCAAAGTGGAAAACACTGATTTTTTTCTTTCCCTGGACGCGCAAAAAGGCGTTTGACAGGGTGGCCTGGGACTATATTGATGCGGTCCTCACAGCCATTGGATTACCCAATTCAATGTTGTCAACACCTACTGCGAGAGTGTTCGTGTGAATGGCTACCTGTCAGATGCCTCCTGTCTCCATAATGGAACGAGACAGGGCCTTTCTCCACTTCGTTTCATCCTTACTCTTGAACCTCTCCTTAATAAAAGTCAGACTCAACCCAGATATTAAAGGGATCACAATTAAAAAAACAAACGTATAAGTTAGCAGCATTCGCTGATTACCTCCTGCTCTTTCTAGCTGAGCCACACATATCTATAACAAATCTCTAACATTCTTCCAGCCCTTTTCTAACCTAAAAATAAATATATCATTACCTCTGCCCACTGTTACGCAATGTCAAAATAATTTCCCCTTCTCATGGGCCAAAGATTCAATTGCGTATCTTGGAATTAAAATTCCAAAATCCCTTTCTAATCTTTCCAAGACAACTTCATACCAGCTCTAAAAGACACAAGAGAAGATTTTAAAAGATGGAACGCTCTCAATGTCTCCTGGTTTGGTAGAGCCTCGCTCCTTATAATGAAAATTTTTCCCTGCTTCCTCTTATATATTACAAACCATTCCCATCCACATACCACCCTTTTTCTTTCAAGCCTGCTCCTCCTTCATCCGGAGAAGCAAACCACCGAGAATCAAATTTGACCGACTCACGCTTCCAAAACACAAAGGTGGAATAGCGCTCCCTGACCTACGAAGGTACTATTGGGCAACACACCTGGCCCGGATAGTGGACTGGAACATTCACCACACTGTGAAAGACTGGGTCACCCTAGAACACTCAACCACTTCCCAAAACTTAAGATCACTACAATGGCTACAACCATGAAACATACTCTCTCAAACAAAGAGCCACCCCTTAATAGGTCATACATTAGAAGTATTTCTGAAATCGACTAAAGCCACTAACCCCACACCCTGGCTAAGTCTGCTTACCCCATTACGAGCAAACCCAGACTTCCCTCTAGGCACTAATGACAATTTCCTTGTATGAATTTGGCCCCATAGAGATGTACTAGCTACACACCTGTTCAACAAAGGGGTTCTCCTTTCAATAGAAGATCTTAATGACAAATTGTCCTAGAACCACATAGCACATACATGCAAATGAAACATTTTCTATCTAGGAAAGAAACCGCCCCAACACTGGACGAAAAATCTGTCCACTGTGGAAGAACTCTAAAAAACAACCCCAAAGACATCTCATTTGCTCCCTATTTAACGATCAATCAGCGTTCTCCAGTAATGCATGCTCAGCATGGGAGCAGGATCTAAACATAACAATCACCGATCCTGAATGGGAAACAATCTGCTCCTACATTCATAAGGGCTCTCTAATCATAGCCACCCAAGAGTGTGGATTTAAGATCCTCTCGAGATGGTATAGAACCCCTGCACTGCTTCATTAATTTTCAAATACCGTCCCTAACAGATGTTGGCGTTGTGATGCTATAGATCTGGTGGGGGTGCCCTGTAATCCAAATATTCTGTCAGACAGTACACAACACTATCCTGTCAGTCACATCTGATAAGGTGGAATATTCTCCTGCAGTATACCTGCTCGACCATACCACCATACCCAAAAGGTGATATCTTAAATAATTGACATTGTTCATGATAAACACAGTAAGACAATGAATCCCATGCCATTGGCACTCTCCAAATGCCCCAACGAAAGAGGAGTGGTATCGTAGAATCAACAATATAGAAAAAATTGAAGAACTCATCAGTATCTTGCATGAAAATATACCCAAATTTACATCAACATGGTACAGTTGGCAACGCTTTAAAACAACAGAGGCATATCAAGCGAACGATGGATGAGGTCTCCTCACCTCAATACACTTGCTGAAAATAAGAAAATATTAACACTTTACCTGTTGCTTCCAGTCCTGGTCCCATTTATGATCCTCTTGGATAACCGGGACCAACATACCCACTTCTTATACTCTTAACCCAAACTAGTTCTATATTGATCAGTTTCAACATAGCTTGAGAGAGAGGGGAGGCTGGAACCCCCCCTTCCCCCCTTCCTCTTCTTCCCTTCATACCCGCTCTGACCCACCACCCTACCTATATACCATTTCTTGAGCCACGTACTACACCTACAAGTAAAACCTACAACTTCACCAAAAATTTATAAGCAGAAAATAAAAATAACATTCATAAAACCTAACATAACATAAAGATAGGTGTAAAAAAAAAAAAAATCAGTTAATCTAACTCTGCCGACGATGAGAAATACTACCAGATGCTGAGCTACCATCAACATGTTTATACAATTTCATTATTTTTGCTTCATGTGCTAGTTAACTTAATAGTTAATCTGTTTAAATGTACTACTTGCCAATTCATGATGTACTTTTGACAAAGTTTGCAAAATGTTATATCATTGTATGTCTTATCAACCTTTAATAAAAAACTTATGGAAAAACCCCCCAAAAAAACACACAATGCAGACAGCTAAATGCCACTCCTTTTTATTACTAGGTTTTGCATTTTATTCTGTTAGTTTATCTAAGGCCATATAAAGATCTATATGTAGCTTCACATGACATCAATGGGAGCCATAATTATTATTATTATTAATATAATGGTTTAACACCAAGCACAGAACGCAGTCCTTTCCTGCCTTTTATATCCTAGTACACGAGGTACAGATATTACTGAACTACTTTCAGGGAAGTTTGAGCCTTTTCAACATGATTTATGGCAGCCCATTTTTTTTCTTAGAGTCACTGAGACAGAGAAATAGAAAGTAATTGGACTATGTGAGTTCCTACAGCAGTAGAAATGATTGGAGTATCAAATCTCTAACAGAGAGAGCAGGGTTTTCCAATTTCATTTAACTTATGCAGACACATCCCGCTCTTTAACAAATGGTGAGCAGTGGAGAGATTTGCGCAAAGCAGTAATATGTGTGTATCCCATTAGCAGTCAATGCCACAGCCTGGCTCTAATATTACACCCAAAACTGAGTAGTGTACAAGAACAGAAAAATAAATGGTGTGTTCAGGTAATGAAAAATAGCACCCAGAAAGACAATTAAATTAGAAAAAAAAATCAATAAATTTAAAAAGTACAAAAAAGAACTTTGAAAAAATTTTTTCCCCCAAAACAGAAATTTGATAATTATATCAAGGGTTTAACTTTTTGCATTGTAAAGTCCTCTTTTTTGACCGTGGCATTCCATTTCTACCCAGCACTATCGCATTATTATAACAAGATCATTTTGTACAGCAGAGTACTAAATTTCAAATACACTTATTTATCTGCTGAGCAGTAGTTCTCTATATGTCAGAAAGATTAGAAGTAGTAGTTATAATTCAAATCTCAACAGCAATATTAAAGAAGCTAGGACAATCTAAGCATTTCAAATATTACTAGTTATTAGGGATGAGCTTTGGGTTCAGGCCAAATTCATATTTGACCCAAACTCAAAGTTTATCCCTGATTACTAACAAAGGTTTATATACTTTTTTTTAAACTCATTTTATTGGAAAGAAAAGAGAAGCATACACGTTATACAAATGAAAAGCTTATAAGAACATCTCAATAGTCAAAATCGTGTCCAATGAGAAGACGTATACAGGAAATAGACACATGAAAAGTAAAACGTATACACAGATATCCAATATAAAAGTAATATCAGATGGAGACTTAAAGAACCATGCACCTTAATTAGTCACATCTGCTTGACCAATTACCTAAACTTGAAAAAGACCAGAGTAAATAGTAGCACACACTAAACCCTACTTTTCATAAAGGGAGCGTAAATTCAATCACCTGAAATGCTCATTATATCCCTGAAACAATAGGGGCATCGCTGTCATTGTCACCACTGTATTATACATCAGAACTTCGACCTCACTTTCCAAAAAAGGGGGGTATAGGCTAACTTGTCAAACAGGAGCAGGGCTTTAGGAGGTGCCAACTATAATGGAGGATCAGATATCAAGTTTAGCCAAGGTCCCCTAATTTTGGTAAACTTAGCTAGGCACCCCTTAGCCTCATAAGTCAGCTTATATAATGGGGTATTTTGATTGATTAGGCAATGCCATAAATCAATATGTAAGGGTGAAAGCCGTATCTAGTATAACACAATTTTTTTTCTGGCATAATAAAGTAGTAAACATAAAAACAACTTGGTCTTAGTAGGAATTTCGACATCTTCAAACACACTCAGAAGACATCATTTGAGGCTACAAATATTAGGAAGCTCAAAGATTTCTGAGATGAATGCAGTGACTGCTGACACTGACCTGCATGCTTTGGCCAATCACAGCATGCTCTGCTGTGAGAGCCATGATTGGCCAAAGGCAGGGTGCCTTTAGCCAATCATGGCTCAGGGGGCTAAGTCCACACCCCACACTATATAAGGCTGCTTACACGGCGGCCATATATAGTGTAATGAATGAGAGAAATTAGCTAGAGGCAGGTTAGTTGCGTGCAGGCAATTTAGTATATATATATACACAGTATATACAGTGCAGGCAGTGTATTCATATATATATACATATATATATATATATATATATATTCTGCATTCAGTGTAGAATATATATACCGTATTTATCGGCGTATAACACGCACTTTTTCCCCCTTAAAATCGGGGGAAAGTCGTGGGTGCGTGTTATACGCCGATACCCCAAAAAAAAGTGGCCAAAAAACAGCGGCCGCCGCCGAAAAACAGCGGCCGCCGCCGAAAAACAGCGGCCGCCGCCGAAAAAAAAAAAAACGAGCGCCACCGAAAAAAAAACGAGCGCCGCCGAAAAAAAAACGTGCGCCGCCGGAAAAAAACGAGCGCCGCAGAAAAAGACCGATCTGTCTGTTCCGCTCTGCTCGCAGTCCCGCCTCCCTGCGCTTGCTTCCGAAACAGCAGGGAGGCGGGACTGCGAGTGGAGCCGGAAAAGCCCGAGCCGTCTGTTCCGCTCTGCTCGCAGTCCCGCCTCCCTGCGTTCGCTTCCGAAACAGCAGGGAGGCGGGACTGAGAGCAGGAGCCGAACAGACGGCTCGGGCTTTTCCGCCGACGCTCGTTTTTTTTCGGCCGCGCGGTCTTTCTAGGCGGCAATTTCAAATGCGCAAAAGATGGAAATGACGCTGACAAGCTGCAGATCACACTGGGCAAGCTGCAGATCACACTGGGCAAGCTGCAGATCACACTGGGCAAGCTGCAGATCACACTGGGCAAGCTGCACATCACACTGGGCAAGCTGCACATCACACTGGGCAAGCTGCACATTACACTGGGCAAAGCTGCAAATGATGCTGACAAGCTGCAAATGATGCTGACAAGCTGCAAATGACGCTGACAAGCTGCAAATGACGCTGACAAGCTGCAATGACGCTGGGCAAGCTGCAAATCACGCTGGGCAAAGCTGCAAATGACGCTGGGCAAGCTGCAAATGACGCTTAAATGTAAGTGTTTTTTTTCCCTAAACTTCCCTCCTAAAACTTTTTTTCCTTAAAATGCCCTCCTAAACTTGGGGTGCGTGTTATACGCCGGTGCGTGTTATACGCCGATAAATACGGTATATATATATACAATGCAGGCAGTGTACAGTATATAATACAGTGGATGGAAGTATTTAAGGGGAACCCTATGACAGAATTGAGAAAAAATTGGCATGCCCCCCCCCCCCCCCGCCCCTCAGTCCATACCAGGCCCTTTGGGTCTCAGCAAGGTGTTGTTGAGCAGTGCGGACTTCTGTTCTGTTCTGCTGTGGTCATGTGAGTGCAAATCTTCTACATGTCATGCCTCAAAATAGAAAGATCCACGTGTTTCAAGGTCAGACCAGCCTCAGCTGGGGATCAGCAGCAATGGAGGTATCATGAAATGCAGGTTGAGTAGGGGCCCAAGCAACAGCATGGCCTCCCTCTTCTTCTTCTCCCCACTCCTGCCAAGTCCAGAACAGCAGGCTCAGCAGACATGTCAGCAGCTACCTTAGGGGAAGACAGGGGACCCCTAAAATGCTCCTTAATGGTGTTGGGGGATAGGGATGAGCTTGGTGTTCGATTCAAACTCATGTTCGAATCGAACATCGGCCGTTCGCTCGTTCGTCGAAGCCAGAACTTTGTGGGCCGTTCGCACCAAATTTGTGTGACACAAACTGCCCCACGATGCACTGCGCCATCGCAGTGCATTGCTGGCTCATGATTGGCCAAGCATGCACTGTGACCCCGCATGCTTGGCCAATCACAGCACAGGAAGCGAGGAGATCAATAATTGGCCACAGGCAGGATGCCTGTGGCCAATTATAGCTTTGGGGGGTTTAGTACACGCCCCACACTATAAAAGGGAGCCATTGTGGCGGCCTTGTGTAGTGTGTTGCCATGCAGGGAGAGAGCAGGATAGGCAGGGACAGTGTCAGCTGTGCTATTCTTGTAAACCTTGCGCTGTTACAGTGGGTGTAGTTTGTTGGCGTTCAGGGAGAGGGCAGGATATGCAGGGACAGTGTCAGCTTTGCTTTGCTTCTTAACCTAGCGTTGTTACAGTGGGTGTAGTGTGCCTCCTGCACAGTATACACCTGAATCTACCCCCTCATTGCTGGTGTTGTTGTGTAGTTCAGTTGTGCAACACAGGCATCTGCATAATATTCAGTGGGTGTAGTGTGCCTCCTGCACAGTATACACCTGAAGCTACCCCCTCATTGCTGGTGTTGTTGTGTAGTTCAGTTGTGCAACACAGGCATCTGCATAATATTCAGTGGGTGTAGTGTGCCTCCTGCACAGTATATACCTGAAGCTACCCCCTCATTGCTGTTGTTGTTGTGTAGTTTAGTTGTGCAACACAGGCATCTGCATAATATTCAGTGGGTGTAGTTTGCCTCCTGCACAGTATACACCTGAATCTACCCCCTCATTGCTGGTGTTGTTGTGTAGTTCAGTTGTGCAACACAGGCATCTGCATAATATTCAGTGGGTGTAGTGTGCCTTCTGCACAGTATACACTTGAATCTACCCCCTCATTGCTGGTGTTGTTGTGTAGTTCAGTTGTGCAACACAGGCATCTGCATAATATTCAGTGGGTGTAGTGTGCCTCCTGCACAGTATACACCTGAAGCTACCCCCTCATTGCTGTTGTTGTTGTGTAGTTCAGTTGTGCAATACAGGCATCTGCATAATATTCAGTGGGTGTAGTGTGCCTCCTGCACAGTATACACCTGAAGCTACCCCCTCATTGCTGCCATTGTTGTGTAGTTCAGTTGTGCAACACAGGCATCTGCATAATATTCAGTGGGTGTAGTGTGCTTCCTGCATAGTATACACCTGAAGTTACCCCTTATTGCTGGTTTTCTCCCTTCAGGCCATTAGTATGTCTGGAAGGCCAACAAGGAGAGGCAGACAGTCACAAGCCAATAAAAGAGGGCAAGCAGGCTCTGTGTCTAGAGGCAACAGTGTTGGTCCTGGACGCGGTGCATCGTCATCAGCATGTGGCCATGGGACACACTTGTCCTTATTTTCGGCAGCTGGACGTGTTGAGCCGCATCATGCCGAAGACTTGGTGACCAAGCCCTCCTCATCCTCTCTCACCCAGGCTCAGGGTACTGGTAAAGCAGCTGCCAACACGTCCTCTTCCCTCGTCTCAATGTCATCAGTCACTCCTTCCCTAGACCCACCATGTCCTCCTGAGGAGTCCCCCGAACTGTTTGAACACAGTGTTGGGTACATGCTCCAGGAGGATGCCCAGCGTTTTGAAGGCTATGATTATGATACCCAGCTAGAGAAAGGCAGTAGCGTGAGCGCAGACAGAGGGGATGCTCAAGGACAGCAATCTGGCAGTCATGTTACACCATACTGCCAGGTTTGCTCCAGTGGTGAAGAGGGAGGGGATGATGAGGTCACTGACTCCACGTGGGTGCCTGATGGGAGAGAGGAGGAGGAGGAGGCACATCTCCAACGAGACAGGATGCCCTCCGGGGGCCAGCTTAAGGGCAGCACACCGACTGAATCACACTGCAGACCTCCGCCTGTGCAGGGCGCTGCCTCTGCGCATTATTCCAAAAGTTCTTTGGTGTGGGCCGTTTTGAGACAAGTGCAGCAGATCGCACCGCTGCTATTTGCAACATATGTCTCAAGCGTGGCCAAAACATCAGCCGCTTGGTCACCACATGCTTGACCAGACATATGTTGACCTGCCATGCAGCTTGTTGGCAAGCGTACCTTAAAGACCCACACCAAAGAACAAAGCGGAACTCTCCTTGCTCCTCATCAGCTGGGATCTCCAACCCCACTATACCTTCAGTCCTCTCTGAAAGCTGCACTGAGAGGAATGAAGGTGTAGAATTAGGTGTGTCACAGCCAAGTACTTGCAGGCACTCTGCTAGCAGTACACCGACGTCCGATTGTAGCAGGCAAATTTCCCTGCCCCAGCTGCTGGACCGTCGAAAAAAGTTAACTCCCAGCCATCCACATGCCCAGCGGTTGAATGCTAGCTTGGCTAAATTGCTAGCACTTCAACTGCTACCTTTTCAGTTGGTAGACTCGGCCCCCTTCCGTGAGTTTGTGCAATGTGCAGTTCCTCAGTGGCAGGTTCCAAAACGCCACTTTTTCTCACGGAAGGCGATTCCGGCTCTCTAACGGCATGTGGAAGGCAATGTCCATGCCTCGCTGGACAGGGCTGTCAGCGGTAAGGTGCATATTACCGCTGACTCATGGTCAAGCAGGCATGGACAGGGACGTTACCTATCTTTAACGGCCCATTGGGTCACTCTTTTGGCAGCTGGGAAGGATTCAGGACAAGGTGCAGTAGTGTTGGAGGTTGTTTCCACCACCACGCCTCCAAAATGCTACTACAGGTTGTGACACACTTCTCTCTTTCACCCCTCCTCTTCTTCTTCCTCCATGGCCTCTTCCTGTGCTTTGTCCTCAGAACCAGCGGTGCTCCGTAGGTGTTCAAGTGGCTACGCAAGTACGCAAGCAAAAAGATACCATGCCGTGCTTGCGCTGGTGTGTTTGGGGGACAGGAGCCACACTGGGGCAAAGGTTCTGTCAGCTCTTCAGGGGCAGGCCGAGAGGTGGTTGACACCACGCCAGCTTAACGAATTGTGGTTTGCGACAATGGCACCAACCTCCTCTCTGCCCTGCGACAGGGACAACTGACCCATGTGCCCTGTGTGGCTCACTCACCTGGTGGTGCAGCAGTTCTTGGGCAGGTACCCAGGCTTACAGGATGTCCTGAGGCAGGCCAGGAAAGTCTGTGTGCATTTCCGCCGATCATATAATGCCAGTGCTTGGCTGGCTGAGCTGCAAAAAGAGTTGAACCTGCCCAAGAACTGCCTTATATGTGACACACCCACCAGGTGGAACTTAACGTTGGCCATGCTGCAGTGACTGCACACGCAGCAGAGGGCCATCAATGAGTACCTGTGTGACTACGGCACCAGGACAGGGTCAGGGGAGCTCGGATTTTTTTCACCACACCAATGGGGCATGATCAGGGATGCATGCACTGTCCTGTCCCCATTTGAGGAGGCCACGAGGATGGTGAGCAGTGACAGTGCATGCATCAGTGACACAGTACCTCTTGTCCACCTGTTGGAGCATACGCTGCGTGGAATAATGGACAGGGCACTTGAGGCAGAACAGGGGCAGGAAGAGGAGGACTTCCTTGCCTCTCAAGGCCCCCTTTATCCAGACAGTGTTCCTTCTGTCCCACCCATCACACAGGAAAAGGATGAGGAGGAGGAGGAGGAGGATTGTGTCAGCATGGAGGTGGAGCCTGGCACTCAGAATCAGCAGCAGCAGTCTTTTAGGGATGATTTACAGTCCCAAGAAACCGGTGGACTTGTACGTGGCTGGGAGGAGGTGGCTGTGGATCATGTCGTCCTTAGTGACCCAGAGGACCAAATGCCTCAGCTAACCTACGTTGCATGGCCTCCCTGATCCTGCAAAGCCTGCGGAAGGATCCTTGTATTCTTCGGAACAAGGAGAGGGACCATTACTGACTCGCCACTCTCCTTGATCCACGGTACAAGGGTTCAACAGGGGCATGCAATTACAATTCTTGATCTAGTAATTCACAGCAGGGCCCATTCATGCGCCCACCAAGAGTAACTGTGGGGGCTTACAGTGTTGTAGCACCAGCAAAACCACCAAAGGCCCAATTTTTCCTACCACTGTTCAACAAGGGCATGTAATTACAATTCCTGATATAATAGTTCACAGCATGGCGTTCCAGCGCCCGCCAAGAGTAACTGTGAGGGCTTACAGTGTTGTGGCAACACCAAAATCTAAGGGGCAAATTTCTGCAGAGTATATACGGCAGGCCCCTACTTTCAAACATCCAACTTGCAAACAGAAGGAGACAACAGGAAGTGAGAGGAAATCTACCCCTAGGAAGGGAAATTCTCTCCTGTAAGAGTAAATATGGGAAAAAGGTGTCTCCTCTCTACTGATGCTTTTTCACCAATCCTTGTTTCAATAAAAACCCAAATTTTCCAAAATCATTTGTCATTGGGACGGAAAGTGAGGTGAAATGTTCTGAACAGGTGCACAGACAGCAAAACAAATGTTACAGGGGTGATAACCCTTCTATATGTTCTCCAAAAAGCTTAAAAATAGATTTTTTGGCTGGAGCTACACTTAAAAATGTACCTGTTCCAAAATACAAACAGATTCTACTTAAGAACAAACCTACAGTCCCTGTCTTGTTTGCACCACCCGTATACTGATGTTCAGAGTATATAGGGTTTTAGGTATAGGGTTTTATTTTGGGTGCGGGGTTCCCCTTAATATCAATACAAGACCCAAAGGGGTTGGTAATGGGCTGGGGTGGGGGGGGGAGCCCCGGACCATTTGGCAGCCAAAGGACCAGAGGTCTTTTTTCCAATTTCGCACTGCACTACTTTAACTGGTAATTGCGCGGTCATGCAATTTTGTAACCAAACGAAATTTGCGTCCTTTTCTTCCCACAAATAGAGCTTTCTTTTGATGGTATTTGATTGCCTCTGTGATTTTTATTTTTTGCGATATAAACGGAAAAGGAGCGAAAATTTTGAAAAAAAAAGAGATTTTCTACTTTTTGTTATAAAAAAAATCTAATAAACTCAATTTTAGTCAAACATTTGGGCCAAAATGTATTCAGCCACATGTCTTTAGTAAAAAAAATGCCAATAAGCGTATATTTATTGGTTTGCGCAAAAGTTATAGCGTCTACAAACTAGAGTACATTTTCTGGAATTTACACGGCTTTTAATTTATGACTACCTATCTCATTTCTTGAGGTGCTAAAATGGCAGGGAAGTACAAAACCCCCCCAAATGACCCCATTTTGGAAAGTAGACACCCCAAGCTATTTGCTGAGAGGCATGTTGAGCCCATTGAATATTTTTTTTTTTAGTCCCAAGGGATTGAATAAAGACAAAAAAAAAAAAAAAAAAAAAATTTTTTTTTTCATAAAGTTGTCACTAAATGATATATTGCTCACACATGCCATGGTTATATGTGGAGATGCACCCCAAAATACATTTTGCTGCTTCTCCCGAGTATGGGGATACCACATGTGTGGGACTTTTTGGGAGCCTAGCCGCGCACGGGGCCCCGAAACCCAATCAACGCCTTCAGGGTTTCTAAGGGTGCAAATTTTTGATTTCACTCCTCACTACCTATCACAGTTTTGAAGGCCATAAAATGCCAAAATAGCACAAAACCCCCCCAAATGACCCCATTTTGGAAAGTAGACACCCCAAGCTATTTGCTGAGAGGCATGTTGAGTACATGGAATATTTTATATTTTGCCACAAGTTGAGGGAATATTACAAACTTTTTTTTTTTTGCCCAAAGTTGTCACTAAATGATATATTGCCCACACATGCCATGGGCATATGTGGAATTACACCCCAAAATACATTCTGCTGCTTCTCCTGAGTACGAGGATACCACATGTGTGGGACTTTTTGGGAGCCTATCCGCATACGGGACCCCGAAAACCAAGCACCGCCTTCAGGATTTCTAAGGGCATAAATTTTTGATTTCACTCCTCACTACCTATCACTACCTATCACAGTTTTGAAGGCCATAAAATGCCAAGATGGCACAAAACCCCCCCAAATGACCCCATTTTGGAAAGTAGACACCCCAAGCTATTTGCTGAGAGGCATGTTGAGCCCATTGAATATTTTTTTTTTTAGTCCCAAGTGATTGAATAAAGACAAAAAAAAAAAAAAAAAAAAAAATGTATTCAAAAAGTTGTCACTAAATGATATATTGCTCACACATGCCATGGTTATATGTGGAATTGCACCCCAAAATACATTTTGCCACTTCTCCTGAGTACGGGGATACCACATGTGTGGGACTTTTTGGGAGCCTAGCCGCGTACGGGGCCCCGAAACCCAAGCACCACCTTCAGCATTTCTAAGGGTGTAAATTTTTGATTTCACTCCTCACTACCTATCACAGTTTCGAAGGCCATAAAATGCCAAAATTGCACAAAACCCCCCCAAATGACCCCATTTTGGAAAGTAGACACCCCAAGCTATTTGCTGAGAGGCATGTTGAGTACATGGAATATTTTATATTTTGCCACAAGTTGCGGGAATATTACAAACTTTTTTTTTTGTTGCCCAAAGTTGTCACTAAATGATATATTGCCCACACATGCCATGGGCATATGTGGAATTACACCCCAAAATACATTCTGCTGCTTCTCCTGAGTACGGGGATACCACATGTGTGGGACTTTTTGGGAGCCTATCCGCATACGGGACCCCGAAAACCAAGCACCGCTTTCAGGATTTCTAAGGGCATAAATTTTTGATTTCACTCCTCACTACCTATCACTACCTATCACAGTTTTGAAGACCATAAAATGCCAAGATGGCACAAAACCCCCCCAAATGACCCCATTTTGGAAAGTAGACACCCCAAGCTATTTGCTGAGAGGCATGTTGAGCCCGTTGAATATTTTTTTTTTTAGTCCCAAGTGCTTGAATAAAGACAAAAAAAATAAAAAAAATAAAAAAAATTTATTCAAAAAGTTGTCACTAAATGATATATTGCTCACACATGCCATGGTTATATGTGGAATTGCACCCCAAAATACATTTTGCTGCTTCTCCTGAGTATGGGGATACCACATGTGTGGGACTTTTTGGGAGCCTAGCCGCGTACGGGGCCCCGAAACCCAAGCACCGCCTTCAGGATTTCTAAGGGTGCAAATTTTTGATTTCACTCCTCACTACCTATCACAGTTTCGAAGGCCATAAAATGCCAAAATAGCACAAAACCCCCCCAAATGACCCCATTTTGGAAAGTAGACACCCCAAGCTATTTGTTGAGAGGCATGGTGAGTATTTTACAGCTCTCATGTGTTTTTGAAAATGAAGAAAGTAAAGAAAAAAAAATTTTTTTTTTTCTTTTTTCAATTTTCAAAACATTGTGACAAAAAGCGAGATCTGCAAAATACTCACCATACCTCTCAGCAAATAGCTTGGGGTGTCTACTTTCCAAAATGGGGTCATTTGGGGGTGGTTTGTGCCATCTGGGCATTCCATGGCCTCCGAAACTGTGATTGGCAGTGAGGAGTGAAATAAAAAAATTACACCCTTAGAAAGCCTGAAAGCGGTGCTTGGATTTTGGGGTCCCGTACGCGGCTAGGCTCCCAAAAAGTCCCACACATGTGGTATCCCCGTACTCAGGAGAAGCAACAGAATGTATTTTGGGGTGTATCTCCACATATGCCCATGGCATGTTTGAGCAATATATCATTTAGTGACAAGTTTTTGTAAAAAAAAATAATTTTTTTTTTTTTTTTTCATTATTCAATCTCTTGGGACCAAAAAAAAAAAATATTTAATGGGCTCAACATTGCTCTCAGCAAATAGCTTGGGGTGTCTACTTTCCAAAATGGGGTCATTTGGGGGGGGTTTGAACTGTCCTGGCATTTTATGCACAACATTTAGAAGCCTATGTCACACGTCACCCACTCTTCTAACCACTTGATGATAAAGCCCTTTCTGACACTTTTTGTTTACATGAAAACATATTTTTTTTTTGCAAGAAAATTACGTTGAACCCCCAAACACTATATATATTGTTAAAGCAAAGGCCCTACAGATTAAAATGGTGGGTGTTGCATTTTTTTTTTCCACACAGTATTTGCGCAGCGATTTTTCAAACGCATTTTTTGTGGAAAAAATACACTTTTTTTTATTTTAATGCACTTAAACACACTATATTGCTCAAATTTTTGATGAAATAAAAAATATGATCTTAGGCCGAGTACATGGATACCAAACACGACATGCTTTAAAATTGCGCACAAACACGCAGTGGCGACAAACTACATACATTTTTAAAAGCCTTTAAAAGCCTTTACAGGTTACCACATTAGATTCACGGAGGAGGTCTACTGCTAAAATTACTGCCCTCGATCTGACCTTCGCGGTGATACCTCACATGCATGGTGCAATTGCTGTTTACATATGACGCCAGACCAACGCTTGTGTTCGCCTTTGCGCAAAAGAAGGGGGGGCAGGGGTGCTTTTTTTTTTTTTTTTTTTTTTTTAGTTTTTCTTTTTATTTAGCTTTTTTATTTTATTTTTAAACTGTTCCTTCCATTTTTTTTTTCTTAGTTGTCATTTTTATTGTTATCGCAGGGAATGTAAATATCCCCTATGATAGCAATAGGCAGTGACAGGTACTCTTTTTTTGAAAAAATTGGGGTCTATTAGACCCTAGATCTTTCCTGTGCCCTCAAAGCATCTGACCACACCAAGATCGGTGTGATAAAATGCTTTCCCAATTTCCCAATGGCGCGGTGGGTATGCCCACCATTAGAATACCTCCCTTCATCCACCCACTTCTAATGATGGGCATACATGCACCATTTATATATGCCGAAGCATGGGGGCATCCTCCCGCAAAAAAAGTTATGCCACGTACACATGGTCGGACTTTTTTCGACCGTATGTACGTGGCATTAGGAGCAAAATCGCTCCTCCGCCCTCTGCTGCCCCCATGCTTCGGCATATATGCTCTTTTTTTTAACTGTGGTGGTGAAATCACCTCCTACAGCATTGGAGTCGCGGCTTTATGTATCGTGGGAGCAAACGCTGTTGCTGTCAAGATAAATAAATCCACGCTGCAACTGAATGGCGTACCTGCTAAGCAAATAATGGTTAACATTAAAACAAAGTAACATTACAGTATAACAGTAAGACCTTACCATACCATACCTGCAAAGCAAATACCAAAAAAAAAACATAGTAAAAAATAAAACATTTTGTTAACGCAACCGGTGCCTAAAATATATATATGCCGAAGCATGGGGGCATCCTCCCGCAAAAAAGTTATGCCACGTACACATGGTCGGACTTTTTTCGACCGTATGTACGTGGCATTAGGAGCAAAATCGCTCCTCCGCCCTCTGCTGCCCCCATGCTTCGGCATATATGCTCTTTTTTTTAACTGTGGTGGTGAAATCACCTCCTACAGCGTTGGAGTCGCGGCTTTATGTATCGTGGGAGCAAACGCTGTTGCTGTCAAGATAAATAAATCCACGCTGCAACTGAATGGCGTACCTGCTAAGCAAATAATGGTTAACATTAAAACAAAGTAACATTAGAGTATAACAGTAAGACCTTACCATACCATACCTGCAAAGCAAATACCAAAAAAAAAACATAGTAAAAAATAAAACATTTTGTTAACGCAACCGGTGCCTAAAATATATATATGCCGAAGCATGGGGGCATCCTCCCGCAAAAAAGTTATGCCACGTACACATGGTCGGACTTTTTTCGACCGTATGTACGTGGCATTAGGAGCAAAATCGCTCCTCCGCCCTCTGCTGCCCCCATGCTTCGGCATATATGCTCTTTTTTTTAACTGTGGTGGTGAAATCACCTCCTACAGTGTTGGAGTCGCGGCTTTATGTATCGTGGGAGCAAACGCTGTTGCTGTCAAGATAAATAAATCCGCGCTGCAACTGAATGGCGCACCTGAAAACAAAAAAATGGTTAACAATAAAACATACCTGAAAAGCAAGCATGATAAAACATAATAAAACATTGCAGAATAGAATAGAGTAAAAAAGAGCAACAATAGAGAGAGAACAATAAAACGACAACTATTTTTTGGTTTTTTTATTTTATATTTTTTTTGGGGTTTTTTTTTTTTTTTGTACTTTTTTTTTTTTTTTTTATTTTTTACACTTTTTTTTTAAAATATAACTATAATTTTAAATGTAACGGTCGGGTCTCAAAATGCGATGGCATTCTTGAGACCCTGTAACTATAATTTTAACTGCAACGGTCGGGTCTCAAAATGCGATGGCATTCTTGAGACCCTGTGAAAGTGTATCCTAGCCTGTGAAATGCTGTACCCTACGCTAATACCTCACTAGTTCGTGGTAGCGTTCAAAGCATTCACCAACGCAGAGACCAGGATTGTCAGGACAGCGTGGACAATAATAACGGGTGTCACGCCTAAATCCGCGCTTGCTACAGACACGACATCTTCTTTGGGGGGCTCGTTGGGTAGGGGTACTCTGGAGGACATGAGGATAATGCCTCTCATGCAGTCGGCTTACTGCATTTGGTAGGGGATGGTGAGGTGTGGAATCGCCTGGATACAGGAGTTCCATGACAACCGCTCCCTGGAATTCAAGGAAGGGTAACGTCCCGCCTGAAGCTCCGTATAGCACATGAGCATTCAGCAAAGCCAATTGGAATAAATAAATAGACACTTTTTTGTACCAGCGTCTAGCCTTACGGACAACTAGGTACGGCGCCAACAACTGGTCGTTGAGGTCCACCCCCCCCATATTAAGGTTGTATTCGTGGATACAGAGGGGTTTCGTCACAACACCAGCCGCCGTACGAATTTGGACTGTCGTGTCTGCATGAAGGGAGGTAAGAACGAAAACATTCCTATTATCCCTCCACTTCACAGCGAGCAAGTTATTACACTTCAAGCAGGCTCTCTCCCCCAGCCTAAGACGGGAATCTACAAGCCGCTGGGGAAAGCCCCGGCGATTAGGTCGCACGGTGCCACATGCTCCAATCTGATGATCAAACAAGTGACTAAACAGTGGCACGCTCGTGTAATAATTGTCCACGTACAAGTGGTACCCCTTTCCGAATAAGGGTGACACCAAGTTCCACACTATCTTGCCAGCGCTCCCTATGTAATCTGGACAGTTCTCCGGCTCTACGTGACTATCTTTTCCCTCATAAACCGAAAAGCTCCACGTATAGCCTGTTGCCCTGTCACAGAGCTTGTAGAGCTTGACCCCGTATCTGGCACGCTTGCTGGGAAGGAACTGTTTGAAAGACAAGCGGCCAGAAAACTTAATCAGGGACTCGTCAACGCAGACAACTTGATTGGGCGTAAACAAGGCTGCAAAACATTGGTTGAAGTGGTTTATGAGGGGCCGAATTTTGTAGAGCCGATCAAATTCAGGGTCTCCACGAGGACGACAAAGTTCATTGTCACTGAAGTGCATGAACCGCAAGATCTGTTCGTATCGTGCCCTGGACATGGAGGCAGAGAACACGGGCATATGGTGGTGCGGTGAGGTGGACCAATAAGACCTCAGAGTCGGGAATTTGTGTATGCCCATGTTGAGGGAAAGGCCCAGAAAGGTCTTAAATTCGGAAACCGTAATTGGTTTCCAATCTCTGGCAAGGGAAGGCACTTGGGGATTAGCGGCGATGTGTTGACCAGCGTATATATTACTTTGGTCCACAATAGATCTATAGAGATCTTCCGTGAAAAACAGCGAATAAAAATCGGATGGCTTAAAATCAGCTGTTTCCACCTGAATACCGGGTTGGCCAGTGAATGGGGGAAGTACGGGTTCTGCAGAAGTGGTGGGCACCCAATCAGGATTGGCGAATTCTGCAGGAAGGACACTATGTGATCGACGGACCTGCCTTTGTCTTCTTCTTGGTGGCAGCGGGACACTACTTGTGCTTGCCACCTCGCCAGCTTGAACTGCACTTATGGGACTCGCCACGTCACCAAGTGTTACTGCAGTGCTGGTTTGACTACGTCCAGGGTGTACTAGGCCGCTGGTGCTTGCCAGTTCACCAGAAGGAATAGCGGCGCTAGTACTTCTCTGCTCCATACGAGAGACCTGCGGTTCCTGCACCTCAACAACATCAGAAGATCGGGATCGGGTACGCCTGACCTTAGCAGGGACCACACCTTCGTCGCCAGAGCTATCTGTCATGGAGCCGCTGTCGTCTACTGGATCGTATTCTGAGCCTGATTCTGACAGATGAGTGACCTCCTCTTCACTATCTGACATACTCAGAAACAAGTAGGCCTGTTCACTAGTGTACTTGCGATTTGCCATTTTGGGCTCTAAATTTAGTAGTACACTAGTGAGATTCACAGGAAAAAAAGCTCCTAGGCTGCTGGCGAATGAATCAAAACGCTACCAAAAAAACTGTTAGCGATCGCAGGGATCAGGCCTGACTCTGCGAACGCTGCAGTTATGTGTGCTTAGTGTTTTGGAAGTGACAGTGATCGATCGATACTGCACTTGGGTGGGGGGGGCGGGGCGGGGGGGGGCGGGGGGGGAAAACGCAGGTGCTAGCAGGTATCTGGGCTGATCCCGCTAACAATGCGTTTTTTGGAACCCTAAACTGCTGGGACGCTAGTATAGATCTGATCAGATCAGATATTGATCTGTTCAGATACTATACCACTAAGGGAGGTGTATGCTTTGCGCGTGGGTGTTTGCGGTACTGGCACTAACCTGGGGCGACGCAGACCTTATTTGACCCTAACACCTAATTGATATCACCCGCCGGGCGATCAGGGGGTTAAACCGATAGTTGGGTAATAAATGGCGGGTGCCCTGACAGTATAAAAAAACAAGCTAACTAACCAGCGTCACCCGTAACAGTTATACGGTGATCACTGGTGAAAGGGTTAACTAGGGGCAATCAGGGGGTTAAAACCTTTATTAGGTAATATATGGGGGTACCTGACACTATATAAAAACCTGACGGGGAACCTAAATAACTAAATAACTAACTGGCTAACCAGCGTCACCAGTGACACTTATACTGTGATCACTGGTGAAAGAGTTAACTCTAGGGGCAATCAAGGGGTTAAAACCTTTATTTAGGTTGTAATATGGGGGTACCTGACCTATAAACCTATTTATAATCCTATATAAACCTGGCGGTTACCTAAAAAAAAAAACTGGCTACCTAGCGGCACCAGTGACACTAATAGAGCGATCAAAAAAAAACGATCGCTTAGTGACACTGGCAAAAGGGGGTGAAAGGGTTACCTAGGGGGCAATCAAGGGGTTAAACCTTTATTGGGGGGGGGGGTAGGGGGCTACCTTGGACCTAAAGGGGCCTAAAACTAACTGCCCTGACAGTTATTGCAGTCACACTGACACTAAATGCAGTGATCAGTAAAATAAATGATCACTGCAATCAGTGACACTGTGACAGGGGGGGCAGGGGGTGATCTGGGGGGTGATCAGGGGGTGACAGGGGGGTGAAATGTGTGCCTATGTGTGCCTGGTGTCAGTGTAGTGTTTGTGCACTTACTTGATGTCTTCTCCGCTCGGCGTCCCGGTCAGAAAGACCGACACGAGGAGCGTGACATCACTTCCCCTTGCCTGTGTTTACAATTACACAGGAAGGGGAAGGAAGCGGACGAATCCCATTGGCCAGAGCGATCGGGAGGGGGTGGCCAGAAACGACTGGCCGTTACCTCGTCCCGCATCGCTTCTGAAGCCATCCCGACCGTCCCCGCCGGCGGAGGGGGGTCCGATCGGACCCCCCAACCGCCGGAAGAATGTCACGTACAGGTACGTGATTCTGCCTGTACGTGCCATTCTGCCGACGTATATATACAGGGGGCGGTCGGGAAGTGGTTAAAGGAATATTTCACTTTTTTTTGTTCACTTTATGCATCATTAAAATGACTGCTCACGATAAAACAGATGTTTTTAAAACCCAATACATGTCCCCTGGGGCAGGACCCGGGTCCCCAAACAGGTCCCCAAACTTTTTATGTCAATAACTTGCATTGCTTTTAAAATTAGCAAAATTTTTAAACTTTTACAATGGGTCTGCCCCTGTTAAACAGGGGCTGAAAAATTGTAAAAAAATTAATTACACGCCCCTGTTAAACAGGGGCTGAAAAATTGTGCCTTAGGCACTGGTGCTGGTGCCACAACACTGCAACCCCTCACAGATACTGTACTTGGAGCACAGCAATGAGACCTGTTGCAAAGCATTGCATAAAAAAATTGTAATTACACGCCCCTGTTAAACAGGGGCTGAAAAATTGTGCCTTAGGCACTGGTGCTGGTGCCACAACACTGCAACCCCTCACAGATACTGTACTTGGAGCACAGCAATGAGACCTGTTGAAAAGCATTGCATAAAAAAATTACAAGTAATTACAAGCCCCTGTTAAACAGGGGCTGAAAAATTGGGCCTTAGCCACTGGTGGTGGCACCCAGAAACAAAAATTTTCTTCCAAGCTATCATCAGGATCATTGAGGAGGAAGAGGATAGTCAGTCAACATAACAGGACAGTCACTCAGCATCAGCATAGGCAGTCTTGAAGGGATGTGACATTTCAAAATAAATTATTCTGTTATATCAGCTTCAGGTGACTGGTAGCTGGTGGTGATCCAAGACTGATTCATCTTTATGGAGGTCAGTCGATCAACCGAGTCGGTGGACAGGCGCACCCTGTGATCGGTGACAAAGCCTCCAGCAGCACTGAATGTGCGTTCCGAAAGAACGCTAGATGCAGGACAGGCCAGTAGCTCAATTGCATACTGTGCAAGCTCTGGCCAGTGATCCATCCTCAAGACCCAGTAAGCCAGAGGATTTTTGGTGGGAAAGGTGTCCAAGTCTGACCTTGCCCCTAGGTATTCCTGCGCCATGTATATCAGACGCTGGCGATGGTTGCTGGAACCGATCATACCTTGGGGCTGCGGACTAAAAAATTGTCTGAACGCATGGTTCAGACGTCCACCTTCCCCACCGCTCCTTCTGCTACTGACCGAAGCCTCAGCAACTCGTCGTCCAGGACCAGGAGTTTGTAACCTCCCAGTCTCTGGGAACGCGTTGCACAGACCTTTCTGCAAGGCCTCACGGAGATGTCTCATCCTCTGCTCCTTCTGCGATGGCAAGATAAGGTCCGCAACCTTACCCTTGTACCGTGGATCAAGGAGAGTGGCCAGCCAGTAATGGTCCCTCTCCTTGATCCGAAGAATACAAGGATCCTTCCGCAGGCTTTGCAGGATCAGGGAGGCCATGCAACGTAGGTTAGCTGAGGCATTCGGTCCGGGGTCTTCTGGGTCACTGAGGATGACATGATCCGCAGCCACCTCCTCCCAGCCACGTACAAGTCCACCGGTTTCTTGGGACTGTAAATCATCCCTAAAAGACAGCTGCTGCTGATGCTGAGTGCCAGGCTCCACCTCCATGCTGACACAATCCTCCTCCTCCTCCTCCTCATCCTCTTCCTGTGTGATGGGTGGGAGAGAAGGAACACTGTCTGGATAAAGGGGGCCTTGAGAGGCAAGGAAGTCCCTCTTCCTGCCTCTGTTCTGCCTCAAGTGCCCTGTCCATTATTCCATGCAGCGTATGCTCCAACAGGTGGACAAGAGGTACAGTGTCACTGATGCATGCACTGTCACTCTCACCATCCTCGTGGCCTCCGCAAATGGTGACAGGACAGTGCATGCATCCCTGATCATGCTCCACTGGCGTGGGGAAAAAAATCCGAGCTCCCCTGTCCTGGTGCCGTAGTCGCACAGGTACTCATTGATGGCCCTCTGCTGCATGTGCAGTCGCTGCAGCATGGCCAACGTTCCACCTGGTGGGCATGTCACATATAAGGCGGTTCTTGGGCAGGTTCAACTTCTTTTGCAGCTCAGCCAGCCGAGCACTGGCATTATATGATCGGCGGAAATGCACACAGACTTTCCTGCCCTGCCTCAGGACATCCTGTAAGCCTGGGTACCTTCCCAAGAACCGCTGCACCACCAGGTTAAGGACATGAGCCATACAGGGCACATGGGTCAGTTGTAGCCTGTCGCAGGGCAGAGAGAAGTTTGGTGCCATTGTCACAAACCACCATTCCTGGCTTAAGCTGGCGTGGCGTCAACCACCTCTCAGCCTGCCCCTGAAGAGCTGACAGAACCTCTGCCCCAGTGTGGCTCCTGTCCCCCAAACACACCAGCGCAAGCACGGCATGGCATCTTTTTGCCTGCGTACTTGCGTAGCCCCTTGGACGCCTACCAATCTGGGGGTCCCCTTGTTAAAGGGGGCTTCCAGCTTCCGATAAGCCCCCCGCCCGCAGACCCCCACAACCACCGGGCACGGTTGTGGGAATGAGGCCCTTGTCCTCATCAACATGGGGACAAGGTGCTTTGAGGGGTCTTAGACCCCCAAAGCATCCTCCCAATGTTGAGGGCATGTGGCCTGGTACGGTTCAGGCGGGAGGGGGGGCGCTCTCGTCCCCCCCTCTTTTCCTGTGGCCTGCCAGGTTGCGTGCTCGGATAAGGGTCTGGTATGGATTTTGAGGGGGACCCCACGCCATTTTTTTTGGCTGGGTTTCCCCTTAAAATCCATCCCAGACCTCAAGGGTCTGGTATGGATTTTGAGGGGGACCCATTTTTTTTTTTTTTTTTTGGCTGGGGTCCCCCTTAATATCCATCCCAGACCTGAAGGGCCTGGTTATTGAATTTGGGGGGACCCCTACGCTTTTTTTTTTCTTATTTTTTATCAATGACTTTTTTTTATGAATGGCTTTCAATGAATGACTGTTTTCTGTGTTACTGGAGCCGACAATACACATTAGCCGCGAGTGATTTTAAATAGCTTTCTTTCCTGCAAAAATTACACTTTTTGCAGAGACAGTTCTAAGCACTGGAAACATGAGCTACCTTAAAATGCATATTATAGACACCCCCCAGGTACGAAATTTAAAGGAATATTACACTTTTATTGTCCCCTGGGGCAGGACCCGGGTCCCCAAACACTTTTTATGACTAACTTTTTAAAAATAAATGACTTCAATGACTATTCTCTGTATTAAAAGCACTCGCGGCTATATGAATATCAATTCATATAGCCGCGAGTGCTTTTAAAAGACATTTTAAAAAGCACCATTAAATCCCCGAACACCGGACCCGAACATACAATCAATTGTTCGGGTTCGGGTTCGGGTCCGGGACCTGAACACCCAAAAGTCCGGTACGGCCACGAACTTTACAGTTCGGGTTCGCTCAACCCTACCCGCAAGTACTTGGCTGTGACACACCTTTATTGCTCTCAGTGCAGCTTTCAGAGAGGATTGAAGGTATAGTGGGGTTGGAGATCCCAGCTGATGAGGAGCAAGGAGAGGTCCGCTTTGTTCTTTGGTGTGGGTCTTTAAGGTGCGCTTGCCAACGAGCTGCATGGCAGGTCAACATATGTCTGGTCATGCTTGTGGTGCCCAAGCGGCTGATGTTTTGGCCACGCGAGATACACTTGAGACATATGTTGCAAATAGCAGCGGTGCGATCTGATGCACTCGTCTCAAAAAAGGCCCACACCAAAGAACTTTTGTAATAACGCGCAGAGGCAGTGCCCTGCACAGGCGGAGCTCTGCAGTGTGATTCAGTTGGTGTGCTGGCCTCAAGCTGGCCCCCAGAGAACATCCTGCCTCATTGGAGATGTGCCGCCTCCTCCTCCTCCTCCTCCTCTCTCCGTTCAGGCACCCGCGTGGATTCAGTGACCTCATCATCCCCTCCCTCTTCACCACTGGAGCAAACCTGGCAGTAAGCTGCAGCTGGTGGAACATGACTGCCAGATTGCTGTCCTTGAGCATCCCCTCTCTCTGCGTTCACACTACTGCCTTCCTCTAGCTGGGTATCATCATCCGAGCCTTCAAAACGCTGGGCATCCTCCTGGAGCTTGTACCCAACACTGTGCTCAATGAGTTCGGGGGACTCCTCAGGAGCACATGGTGGGTCTAGGGAAGGGGTGCCTGATGACATTGAGTACGCGTTGGCAGCTGCTTTGCCAGTACCCTGAGCCTGGGTGAGAGAGGATGAGGAGGGCTTGGTCATCCACTCTACCAAGCCTTTGGCATGATGCGGCTCAACATGTCCAGCTGCCGAAAATAAGAACAAGCGTGTCCCATGGCCACGTGCTGATGGCGATGCACCGCGTCCACGACCAGCACTGTTGTCTCTAGACACAGAGCCTGCTTGCCCTGTTTTCTTGGCTCGTGACTGTCTGCCTCTCCTTGTTGGTCTTCCAGACATTGTAATGGCCTGCAGGGAGATGGGAAAAAAAGCTATTGGGTAGTGTATATTGTGCTGGAGTCACACAGCACACACACTAACTCCTGCAGATGGCTGTCTTAGATGACAACAGGGCAGCAGGGAAGATACAGGGTGAGGTGGTTTAGTGTGCTGTGCTAGACTCACACAGCACACACACACTAACTCCTGCAGATGGCTGTCTTAGATGACAACAGGGCAGAAGGGCAGATACAGGGTGAGGTGGTTTAGTGTGCTGTGCTAGACTCACACAGCACACACACACTAACTCCTGCAGATGGCTGTCTTAGATGACAACAGGGCAGAAGTGCAGATACAGGGTGAGGTGGTTTAGTGTGCTGTGCTAGACTCACACAGCACACACACACTAACTCATGCAAATGGCTGTCTTAGATGACAACAGGGCAGAAGGGCAGATACAGTATTAGGTGGTTTAGTGTGCTGTGCTAGACTCACACAGTACACACACACTAACTCCTGCAGATGGCTGTCTTAGATGACAACAGGGCAGAAGGGCAGATACAGGGTGAGGTGGTTTAGTGTGCTGTGCTAGACTCACACAGCACACACACACTAACTACTGCAGATGGCTGTCTTAGATGACAACAGGGCAGAAGGGCAGATACAGGATGAGGTGGTTTAGCGTGCTGTGCTAGACTCACACAGCACACACACACTAACTCCTGCATATGGCTGTCTTAGATGACAACAGGGCAGAAGGGCAGATACAAGGTGAGGTGGTTTAGTGTTCTGTGCTAGACTCACACAGCACACACACTAACTCCTGCAGATGGCTGTCTTAGATGACAACAGGGCAGAAGGGCAGATACAGGATGAGGTGGTTTAGTGTGCTGTGCTAGACTCACACAGCACACACACAATAACTCCTGCAGATGGCTGGATTGGTAGAGAACAGCACTTTCCCCACACACAAATGCCTGAGAAGAACACACTATCCCTGCCTATTTTTCCTCTATCCCTACACTTTCCCCACATGCAAAGGCTGAGAAGAATACACTATCCCTGCCTATTTTTCCTCTATCCCTACACTTTCCCCACACAGAAATGATTCAAATATAGTGTTAGTGTACAGTACACTGTCCCTGCCTAGCAATACTCTTGCCCTCAACGCCGGAACACACTACACGAGGCCGCCGGCGCGGCGGCCTTATATAGTGTGGGGCGTGTACTAAACCCCCTGAGCTATAATTGGCTACAGGCATCCTGCCTGTGGCCAATTATTGCTCTCCTCGCCGCTGGCTCTATGATTGGCCAAGCATGCGGGGTCACAGTGCATGCTTGGCCAATCATCAGCCAGCAATGCACTGCGACTGGTGCAGTGCATTGTGGACCGTTCGCATCACACGAATTTGATGCGAACGGCCCTCAGAGTTCTGCCCTTGACGAGCGGACAAACGCCTGATGTTCGATTTGAACATGGGTTTGAATCGAACACCGGGCCCATCCCTATTGCTGATGCAGCCCCTCTTTTCTGGTCACTGAGGAGAGTGTTGACATAAATGATCTGAGCACACAAAAGGTCTGAGGAGTGTCCAATGGGATGTCACAGTCTTTTAGGAGAATTAAGCTGTCCCGTCCTAAAATATAGTTTTTACATTTAACCACTTCTGCTTTCACACCTATGGAGCAGACCATGTTTCAAATTTTTGCTATCTGTCTGTTCATGAGTCTATAACTTTGTAATTACTTATGATAAAGAATTGATACTTATTTTGTTTTTTGGGGGACAAGCGGAGCTTTATTGTGATGGTAAAGTCAAAAAGAGTAAAAATCTGAAAAAATATGTATATATGTAAGTTTGATCAGTAATATATTGAAAACAAGTACCATTAATGTGAGGAAAACATACATTTTTTTCTGCTGCATGTTCTATTTACTGCAACATTAAAATTACATTTTTGAATTTTGAAAATTGGGTCTTGGGTGTTGGTCGTGCCCTAAACCAAAAATATTGTTGTAAGCTAGCATAATCAAAATTCAGGATTAGGATAGGCAGTCTTCAAGGGATCCCAGATCCCTAGCAAATTCAATTGGAGAAGCATGTCAAACAGTAAGGGATATAGTATACCAACCTAGGGTATCGGACCATTCACTGCTGATTGTTTCAATAAACCTAGAAGGGAAAATATCTCTTAAGCCCCATACATACGCTCGGATTATCCGAGGACCAGGTCCGTCGGATCATGTCCGTCGTACTTTGTCCGAGGTTTTGCGTACACACGGTCAGACAACGTTGTCGGAATTTCCGGTCTGCAAGAACGTCGTGACGTAAGTCGTCTTCCACGAGACTAGAAAAGGGAAGTTCAGCACCACGTCCCGCACCCGTTGGGCTCCTTCTGCTGATCCCGTGTTTATCACGAGTTAGTCGAAGTTTGGGGACTTACGATTCACACTTCTCAGTTTTCTGACTCAGATCGTTACTGCTCTTCAGTTTGTGCTTGTCGTGCGTATCTGTTTATTAGTGCGTGTAGTCAGTTCGCATTTGTTGGTCATTGCGGCCTATATCTTGATATAGGACGCTTTGATTTTCACTGCTTATTGTCTGCTCGTTTCTGGTATTCATTTCGTTCTTTCAGGCCTTGCTGTTTATCGGTGCTTTCTGTTTGTCCGTTCTGACCAGCCGACCATTTGTGAGAGATGTTTCCCGTACGTACTCGTCCCCGAGTTCGTGCTGTACGCGGTACCCGTCCATTAACAGAGTGACGAGGAGTATGTGGACCAAGAATTGGTTGCTTCAGCGTGATCAGTTCTCGCACATGCCTTTGCTTCGTGAGATCCGGGAGAATAATCCTGATGATTTCAGGAACTTTCTCCGGATGACGGACCCCGATTTTCACTGTCTTTTGGCTTTGCTGACCCTTTTATCAGCCGGCAGGATACCTGCATGAGACAAGCCATCACTCCGGAGCAGAGGCTTGTTGCTACGTTGAGGTACTTGGCGACAGGGAGAAGCCTTCAGGATTTGAAGTTCTCTTCAGGTATCTCTCCCCAGGCCCTGGGAATCATTATTCCAGAGACCTGTTCTGCCATCATCCAGGTCCTGCAGGAGGACTATATTAAGGTAACATTTCTCCTTTACTATTCCCTTCTATGTATGCTCTGTTTGCTAATGTCTTGTATTTTTGACCTCCTTCCCTAATTACCATGATTGCAATATGCTCTAATATGCTGTGCCCCTTTTCTCCTTCATGCATTTTTCCCTTCACTTACCTTCCCAGCATGCTCTTCTGCCCCAATAGACACCTATGGCCTAGTCACTTAAGCAATGTATTTTGTGTGCTGCATAGTATTGTTTTCCCCCCAAACACCCCCTAAAATATGTACAAATGTTTGCTGTGTGGTTTACTTCATGTAGAGCCCCTTTTTTTTCCCTTTTTGTTGTTGTTGGGGGGGGGGGTGCCCAATTCATTCTGAACCCCCTCCCCTAACTGCTCTGTCAGATGGTACCAATCCTCTATCTGCTGGCTTTCCAAAGGTCAATTGACACTATATACCTACCTCTTTATAGTGGGCATCTTTAGGGATGAATTCAGCAAAGCATGTAGTGCAAGGGGCTGGCTCCATACTTTCCATTTCCTCTTTTTTTGTGTTCTTTCCCTCCTATTAGCTTGCTAGGTAATTTCAGAATTTCCAAATGTGCGTTCCTTTTTTGGGGGGGGGGGGGGGGGGGTGATTTTGAATGTTATTTTATCTTTCCTGTGGGCTGCCAATAATGTTAAGTAAGGAGGGTCTGGCCAAACTAGCACACATTATTGAGCCATTTGGCAATCAATGAAGTGCAGAGGGTTACCTGTCCAAACCCCTAGTTATTGCCAATGGCCCATCAGAAGTGGGGGGATTGATAGGGGGTGAGTAATCTGCTAGGGGGACCCTCTACTTTTCTGTGCAAATACTTTCCAGCCTAAAATGTAAAAGTATGATCTTGTTCCAAGATGTTTAATGTCTAATCTGCTTGCAATGTTTATGTGCAAAGTGACTATTTTTTTTTTCTTGTTTGACTCCACAGTTCCCTTCCACGCCACAGGAATGGCAGACTGTGTCCTCCCACTTTGCCAGCCATTGGGACTTTCCTAACTGCGGAGGTGCAATTGATGGGAAACACGTCCGCATTGTCCCACCGCCCAACTCAGGGTCCTACTATTATAATTATAAGGGGTTTAATAGTGTAGTGATGTTGGCGGTGGTGTCGGCGACATACGAGTTTTTGTATGTGGACGTGGGGATGAACGGCCGGATCTCGGATGGTGGTGCCATTGCACACACGGAGTTCTACTGGCGTCTCCAAAGTGGCAGTCTGTGCTTGCCACCTCCAGAGGAGAATGCTGAAGGACTCCCCTTCGTCTTTGTCGCAGATGAAGCATTTGCGTTGACTCCCCATCTGATGTGGCCCTTCCCGATGAGGACCCTCACCCCAGACCAGAGGGTCTTCAATTACAGGCTGTCCAGAGCCCGCAGAGTGGTGGAGAACACCTTCGGAATCCTGGCCAGCCGCTTCCGCCTGTTTTTGACGGCTATTAACTTGGCGGAATACAAACTCAACCACATAGTTCTTGCCTGTTGCATATTGCACAACTTTTTAAAACGACACAACAGCAACTATGTGGTGCCCGTTGGCCCAGATGTGGAGGGCCCTCCAAATGCTGACCTCACAGCCTTTCAAGTGGCACGTCCAGGCTTGCCCCCTCTAAATGCCCGCGCGGTCCGCGAGCAATATATGGACTACTTTGTGGGTAGGGGGGCCATTGCTCTGCCTGACGATGTGTGAGAGGCATTTTTTAATAAATATATTTTTTTAAACAAACCTATGATTTCTTGTCATTTCCATATTATTGCTTATTTGACCTTGAAATTTTTTCCCTTTAGCTTCGACAGTGGGAATGCACTTTCTGGGCAAAAGGAGGTAACAGTCTCTTCTTCCCAAAAAGATTCTTCTCATGTTGTGTGTTTGATACCTAATCTTTGGTCTAGAGAAGGTTTGTAGTGCATGACTGACACCCAAAATACTCCTTTTCATCACCATGACAGAAATGTGTGTATTACCAAAAATGGTGTGCTACGTGTTTTCAAACAAATCACTGTGGGTGTCATTTACATAAGTCAAATCCACTATGCTCTACAAGTGCAGTGCAAAAGTGCCCTGGAAAAGAAACTTGCAGTGCAAACTGTACTTGCCTTTAGTAAATAACACCCATTGCCCCCCAAATCCTTTACATTTGACATACATAATGCTTTTTTGTTTTTAAATAAGGAAGCCACACTTAGAAAATTACAAAAGTTTACTTGCAACAAATTCACAAGTGCGTTTACAAACTTCTTGCCAAAACTGACAACATCTTGGTTATTTAAAACATTGTTTACAAACATTCCGCATTTGGTAAAACCAGGCATGGAGCAAAACAGAACCTAGGAACTCGGAAAGTTCAACTTTCTAAAGTGAAGACAAGATCAGACATGACTATATGTTCAAAGTGTGTTTGATCTTGCCTTCATCACATGGGGGGTCACCCCTGGAAAGTGGAAATTTAGAACATGCACACAATTCGGGTCTGAAAATGGTCATTAGATGGTAAAACACATGCCTAGAATCTTCAAAAGTGCCATTTTCCATCATTGGGATGAATGGACATTTTTTGGGGGTGCAACCCCTTCACCACAACCACTTTAGTAGTTCGTAAAGTGGTTGCACCCCCAAAAAAACATTGTCATTCATCCACCATGATGGGAGCTAGCACATGTGGACACAATGTGTGCATGTTCCAAATTTCACACAGTTCTTAAGTTGCAAATGTGTTCAGAAGCAGCCACAAATGTGTGTTAATTACTTGGTGCGTTTTCAGATTTTTACTAAAACATCAATGATGTTCTTCAATTTTTGTTGAACATCATTAATGTTTTGCTTTATGTCATCTAGATCTCGATTGCAGACCATTATCTCCCCGATGAGTACGTGGGCACTCTCTGTGGTAAAGTGCGATTTTTCTTCCACAACATCCACGTCACCTAAAAACAACCAAAAATAAAAAAAGGGTCTTGGAAATGAGGCAGGCATACATTGATTAGCTTACCAGTAGCTGTGTTCTCCCACACTCACCTGTTGTGGTGACAAGTTCTCCAATTTCTATGATCTCTCCTTCCTCCTCTGCATCTGGTCTTTCCCCTTCTTTGGGAGGTGTTGGTTTTGGGGTTTCCTCAGACGTCCCGAGTTTTCGCTCCCCTATGAGAATGCACAAAAGGAAGATTTAGCTACACAATCTATTGAGGGCAGAAATAGGAAATGACAAACATTGCTTGAAAGTGAGGGACAATATTTTTGGTTGGCCAGTTACAAATGACACCAACATGAATGTAGTCACTTTGTAAAGGTCATAAACTTCTAGCTTTTTGGTTGACGTTTGTGTGATGGAGACCCCCCTCTAGTATCCACTGGAGCACATGTGTGGAAAAGCCTAATAAAAAGTGGGTTTGGGTGTCCCAGCACTAGTGCTCTAGAGTCCAGATGTGTAATCAGCTACTGGGTGACCTCTCCTTTACATAGAATAAATTGGCTTTACATTCTTGATGACATTTCTAGTGAGAACAAACTTCCTTTCTCCAAAAAAAACACCAAACATCGTATTATAAGTGGCCGAACGATCGAGGTTGAGTACGATCGAATGGACACACACGAACATGACAGTGGCAGAAAGATCGAGGTTGAGTACGATCGAATGCACAGACGAACATGAAAGTGGCCATTTTCTAATGTACAACTTTGTAAAAATACAAACACATGGAGCAGTATGCAAGCAAGAAATCAAACACACAACACAACTACTTACTTATTTGAAGAACTCGCTTGATCTTTCTGTACTGATCGGACTCCCTCAGTTTCAGGTCTGACCAGCGTTTCCTCAGTTGCTCCTTGGATCGTTGTACCCCAAAATGATTGTACAGCCTCCTCACAACTTTAGACATGATCTTGGCCTTGCGGACATTGGGGTTGAGGTAAGGCCCATACTTCCCATCATAGTCGCTCCTCTTTAATATGTCCACCATCTCCAACATTTCTCCAAATGACATATTGGAGGCCTTGAATTTCAGGCTCCGGGATCTGGACGTTTCTGCTTCCGGCCTTTCCTCGTCCTCCTCCTCGTTGGTGGGATATTTCGGGCGCACCTGCTGTGTCCCCGCCATGTGCTCTCCCCACTGCACCATAAAGAGAAGGAGTGGGGAATAGACGAGAAAGATCGTCAGGGGCGGGCGGAGTTTGACGCATGCGCACTGTATATAAAACGTCACACGCCTGTGTCGTAGCCACGATCTGTGAGGCGAGGGGAGAGAAAGCTCACGCACGAGACGATCGCTATAACGAAGGTACAATTTGACGTTGGTACATAACTAGCCTAGACAGATTAGACCTTGAGGCTTCTTTATGGAGAAGATTAGGAGACTTTTGACTGACATTATTTATAGTGTTTTGTGTGGTGTTGTGTCTTGCAGAGATTATGGAGGGCTTCAACCATGTGAGTTTTCTCCCCCTCTTCATTGATAAATATAGGGAAATGCCCCTATTATGGCAGGCGAAACACCGAGACTACAGCAACAGACCAAAGAGGTACGCAGCCATGAAGAAACTTGTGGCATTTGTAAAGCCAAGGTTCCCCACGGCAACCGTGGAGACCTTAAGAATAAAAATTGCCAACCTGAGGAGTACCTATTTCCGGGAGCGCAATAAGGTCCTGAAGTCCCAAACATCTGGAGCTGGAGCAGCAGAGGTCTATGCCCCCACGCTCTGGTACTATGAGAGGCTCCACTTTGTCAAAGACCAGGCTAATGTCAGGAAGTCACTCTCGACTCTTCCTTGCACGCGTCCTTCCATGCACGCCACCCCTGATGAGGCTTCCAAGGAGCAACCTGGGCCTTCCAGGCTGGAAGATGTGGAGGAGCCCAGCTTGAGCCAGGTATAGTAGTTTTGTACCCATTTTTGTGAATAATGAATGATGTTCAGTTAATTCAGGATCCCCAATTGCTTAGTTCCTAACGTGATTGACATATCAACTGACAGTAGTGTTGGACACATTTGGGGCCAGAATCTAAACTGCAGGGCTGAGAATTGTATGGCTTTCTATTTGTAAACATTTTGCAACAGTCACTAGATGAGAATTGTGTTTGATGAACAAATAACTGAAACTATGTCCCTTTTTCATACACAGGAAGACCTCAGCCAGGAGGTGGCTGTGGAATGTGGCAGTCAGGAGGAGGCAGCCAAGAGGTGGGTAGTGGCAGCCAACAGGGGGGTAGGCGTAGGAGCCTGACTGTCTCCCTAGTCCCTCCCCTCCGCCTTCCCTACAGAAG
>CM053032.1:161660943-161676145 GCA_028564925.1 Lithobates sylvaticus
ATTATATACAGCTCAAAAAAAAGGAGTAGAGGGAATAATGGAGGATTTTCTGGCTGGACTAGAAATACCAGTTATCTCACAGGAGGAGAGGGATATACTGGAAACCCTGATAACACTTGCGGAATTACAGCATGCAGTAGTGGGAATGGCCAACCAGAAAGCGCCGGGCCCGGATGGGCTGCCAATTGAAACTTACAAATATTACGGTGAGATTTTAATTCCAGAGTTATTAAAAACACTGGGAGGGGCGATTGAATTGGGACACCTCCCTACTTCAATGCTTGAGGCAACAATTATTGTATTGCATAAGGAAGGGAAAGACCCATTGGATGTAGCAGCGTACAGGCCAATTTCCCTTCTGTGTGCAGATGCAAAAATTCTAGCTAAAGTACTGGCAACTAGGCTGAAAGAGTTGATGCATAAATTGGTCCACCCCGATCAGGCGTGGTTAATATCCAACAGATCCACTAGTACAAATATCATAAGGACATTTTTAAATTTACAATCACCAGTAAAAAATAAAGGTGCGAGAGCTATATTGTCACTAGATGTGACTAAAGCTTTTGACACTATAGAATGGGAATATATTTGGAAAGTGTTGGAGAAATTTGGATTTGACCCCCTACTGATAGGCTGGATTAAAATGCTATATGATAAGCCTACGGCAAGATTAAAAATTAATAATAAATTGTCAGACAGGATAGTATTGGAAAGGGGAACAAGGCAGGGATGCCCATTGTCTCCCTTGCTCTTTGCTCTGGCAATGGACCCACTGGCTATTTCTATAAGAAAAACTCCCGAAATAATTGGCTTTCAGAGGAGCTCAGGTGAGGAAAGAATTGCGCTATATGCGGATGATATTCTTTTGTACCTGGGAGACACGGGGCATTCATTGGCTGGAGCAATGAGCTTAGTGGAGACATTTGGCAGTTTTACTGGGCTGGAGATTAATTGGTCGAAATCTGAGTTATTTCCTATAGACCCAACGGGGGAAGAAATAATAACAGGGAGACCTCAGCTGGCAGTGGTGGACACTCTGAAGTACTTGGGAATAGTTATAACAAAAGACCCTATTCAATATATAAATAAAAACCTTGTCCCCCTTTTGAAAACATTTTGGGAAAAAATAGATATTTGGAAGCAATTACCACTCTCAGTGGCAGGTAGATGTAGCCTGATAAAAATGTTGTGGTTGCCACAATTGATGTATGTATTACATAACTCACCAGTGTGGATATCAAAAAAGTGGTTTAGTAAAATCGAGAGCTTGTTTAGGGAATTGATATGGAAGGGGGGACAAGCTAGGATACGCCTACGAACACTACAGCTCCCAGTTGGGGAAGGGGGAGTAGCGCTACCTAACCCTGAGTATTACTATCTGGCGGCACAATTGCAGCAACTAATGGGTTGTGGGGAGTCAAATGGAGGAACCCCAAATGGGAAAATCCTGTAGCAGGGATAATTCATGATTCAATAGCAGAGGCACTGGAAGCGGATTCCTTCCTTCACAAGTATCCAACAATTAGGATGATAATCAAAGTATGGAAAGTGACTAAAAAACTTTTAAAATATAAAGGATTTAATGAATATACCCCGCTATGGAATAATAATAACCTGCAGGAAACTCTCTCGATATGAAGGAATAAAGCATGGGAGGATCAGGGATTAAAAAGACTGCGACAACTCTATGTGGGAAATACCCTTAAAAGATTTGATGAGTTAAAAAGGGAATTTAAAATATCCCAGAATACATACTTTACATACCTCCAGATAATCCATGCGCTGAGAGTCCAGTTTAGAACCCACCCCCTACAATGG
Source organism: Lithobates sylvaticus (assembly GCA_028564925.1). Lineage (NCBI taxonomy): Eukaryota > Metazoa > Chordata > Amphibia > Anura > Ranidae > Lithobates > Lithobates sylvaticus. The sequence goes on from CM053032.1 coordinate 161,662,762, forward strand.
GAAGAAATCCCCCTGATGCAGTATATATCCCGGATGGGCCCTACAAAGGGCCTAATATCGGAAATATATGGGCAAATAAGTAAAACGGCTAATGGGAAGGAAAAACTGGATTTGGTAAAAGCTAAATGGGAACAGGACATAGGGACGATATCTCAGGACCAGTGGAAAAGAATCCTAGAGTTGAGCCCATTGGTATCAGTTTCACCCTCGCAGAGAATATCACACTTAATGCTCTTAAATAGAGCATATTATACTCCAAAACGTTTGTTTAATTGGATGGAGGGGATGATAGATGTCCTAGGTGCCAGGGTATAGGGGATCTCCTACACATGGTGTGGAGATGCCCTAAATTATTTCGTTATTGGGAGGGAGTGATAAGGATACTGAATAAAAGATTTACAACTGAGCTGAAAAAAGAGGTGGTAGTGTGTATTCTGGGATATAGGCAGGAGCAAAGGGAAAAGAGGAGAACAACGGTGGCTATTTTGAGAGGTATGTTTCAAGCAAGGAAGCTTATTGCTCAGAAATGGCAATCAAAATACCCCCCAGCAGTAGAAAACTGGATAGATGCAGTAAATGAAACCCTTCCTAAGGAGAGGGTAGCTTATGTGAAGAGACGTAACCTTATAAAGTTTGACAGGATGTGGAATCCATGGATGAAGGGAAAGTAGTATAAGTTGCTAGCTGTAGAAGAATGGCTAAATACTGGTGGTGGGTGATGGGAGGGAGAGGAGAAAATGGCAGTAACTAGGAGTAGGGTGGGGATTAGGGGAGTAGGCGGAAGCGGGGATCCGGTACTGAGATTCACTGTAACGTCTTTTCACTGGGCTACCTTATACTCCTTTTGGACCACTGTGTACCCCTAAAGATAAGAGCTGGGCTAAAAAAAGGCATGTGACTGTATTAACTGAGGATATAGGAGGTTAAAAGATATGGGATAAAGGAAGATGGGTATATAAAAATAACTGTTAATGTATTGTAATAATGTCTGTAAGAAAAAAAAATTCTAATAAAGAATAAATAAAAAAAAAAAAAAAAAAACTGTTTCTGTTTTTCATTCTATTCATACTACTTACTGTTCATCTACAGTTATCTGATGAGGATAACACAGTAGTGGGAAGGATAATGGGCAGAGTAAGACATCAGAAAACTAGAGTGATGCTCAAGACAATGTTCTAAAAAAAAAAGACTAATTATTTAGAAGTGAGGTTGCTTTTGAAATGAATCATCCTAAAAAATAAAATGGTCAAATGAAGCCAGTTGCTGGGTTGGTAACCTCAAAACACCCTGCCAAAACCATTTAGTCATCTCCCACATACACTATGCCCAGACAATTCCTCATAAAAAGAAACCTCAAAAACATTACTTCACTAAACAGTGACCTATTTCCAAGATATTCATATTTAGTATGGTAAATACTGCAGCCTGTCTATGTTATTTACACAGTAACTGGTTTGTTTTTTATACCCAACAAACACATATAGGGTCCAAAATAGCTGGAAAGGTTTAGTTTGAAGAAATAGAGAGGGAATTGTATTAGGCAATTCAGAATTCTAACAGGAGAAACCTCTGATGGTAAAGAATTAAAATCTTTGTTTAGAATATACCTATACACAATTAACACTGAAACATCTGACCTGTGAATGGGATGCTGAGTTTTGGAGGAGTGTTAAGAATCTAAGATTGCTTAGTGGACAAGATAACTGTACTAGAAATGCAACACAAACAATCTTTAGCTGCCAAGAAAGGTAAAGAACTTTTGGTAAACTGCTAATTACTTCAACAAATATTAGATTCCAAAGCTTAAACAAATGTTTTTTCTATGCAGAGGTATATACTAAGAAGGTAATACAAAAAAGATGCCACTTGCCCCATCTATAGCTGGCTAATACAGTAAGAAGCTTTGGAAGGCTAACAACAGGTATAAACAAGGCTAAGGATAAATCCAAGGAAAAAAACAAGCTTAACTTACCACCAGCTCGCAGACAACCAAATAACCTGTCTAACAATATGCGTTAAAAGCAGGTGTTTAGTCTGCACACATTTGCAAATGCATGCGTAAGCCACAGAGCCTCATCAAGGCACCCTGGTATTTGTGGTATATACTACGAACATGGGGACAAAACTGGAAAATTTCTAGCAAGGGCCCTAAAAGATACCCAATTAGCATCCAATATCCATGGCATCAGTAATAAAACTGGGAAATTGGAAGTCTTCACAGAGCAGATTGCGAAACAATTCCAAAACTATTACTCTAGTCTATACAACCTTCAACCACAACATAAAGCTGCTACGTTACAAGGTGGTAGAGAATCCATTCTAAAGGAATACCTACTTCAGAGTAAAATCCTTACATTGCAAACTGCAGAAAGCAAAGAACTAGAAAAATCTATCAGTGACGAGGAATTAAAAGAAGCAATCAAGGAGTTAAAATTGGGTAAAAGCCCAGGTCCAGACGAAGCTTCCTGATGACGCATTGTTTATGAGAAACGCATTGAGGCTGGTTGTGCGATGCTGATGTAATTTCCCGTCTAATGTACCGCACTGAAAACGAGTCTTGAACCGCGCACCAGCTCCTAGTAGTATACAGCCATTATAGGCAAACACTGGAAGGCTGGAGAGACTCAATGCCGGTCAAAGGCACACATAATGTGAGTGCAATCTTTTATATAACCCTTTTAACTAATAAAGTAGGGAATGTTGCACAATGATGGCCGTTTTTGTTTTTTGAGAACTACATTAACTGGAGGATCATAAGAAAATAATCTGGAATCTGGTGGAGACATATCTACTTACCTATATGGAGGATTAAAGAAAGGCAATACACAGACTTGTTTATAACTGCTTTTTGGTACGCACATAGATTGGAAGGTGGTGGTCAATCACAACACGATTGGTTTGGAAGTCACCATTTGTTCAGGTGGATCAACTTATTTGGACTTTATTGTTTGGTTCATACTTTTATATATGCTTGTTTGTATCAGGGGATTTCCCACATTTGTATACTAAGATTTTTATGGATAATCATCAGCACATAAATACACCATTTGATTTATGCATTTAAAGGGCTAGCGCAGCTACACAAACAATAGTTTTTTTTGCCCATTTTTTCACTGATTTAGTGGTAAATATTAGCCGCAGCAAAGTCCTTAGTATACAACAAATGAGATTTGTTTTGCGCTGGTGGCACACACATAATTTGATTAAGTGCATAAACTCACTTAGCAAACCACAGGAAATACCGGACTCATTCACCCTGGCTCACATCACGGTACTCCCAAAACCAAAGAAAACAAAGATACTACAGATTGTACGAGCTACAGACCATTCTCACTTTTGAATTTAGATCTGAAGCTCTTAGCGAAAATTTTAGCCAAACTCTTAAGCCACTCCTTTTTAAGGTCATTGGTCCTGAACAGGTGGGCTTTATGCCAGGCCGAGAGGCAAGAGATAACGTGATCAAGGCGGTGAGTCTGGTACATGAATTGCACTCGGGCACTGTTGGAGGTCTTCTCCTGTCCATGGATGCAGAGAAGGCCTTCGACAGGGTGCCGTAGGACTACATCTTCGCCACATGCAGACACATAATTTTGGGCAGCCACATGTTGACGTGGATTTCCTGCCTCTACCACAGACCAACAGCAAAAATCAAAGTCATCAAAATCATACAAATACATAATGGCACTAGACAGGGGTGCCCACTGTCCCCGTTGCTATTTATTCTCACTCTAGAGCCATTCATATGTTCTATAAATCTTAATGCTTCTGTCAATGGTCTGAGGGTTGGAGATAGGGAATACAAGTCCGCAGCCATAAGCAGATGACCTCCATTTTTTCATCACATCACCACATATATCACTACCTAATTTACTAACTGCCTTCACTACTTTTGGATACAAATATGAAATATGAAAATAAACTACCATAAATCAAAAACGCTAAACATATCCCACCAAACCAAAGACATAACCGACATACAACAAAACTGCCCCTTTAAAATGGGAAACCAAAGACATAAATTACTTAGGGGGTGAGGATTACACAGGATCCTACCAAACTTTTTGAGCATAATTTCCCACCCTTATTGGCAATCTTTGATCTTGACCTAAAACTGTGGTCAGTCAAAAACTTCTCTTGGTTCGGTAGAGCAGTAATTATTAAGATGACCATCCTACCATGTCTTTTATGCCTTATACAAGCTTTACCGATTACCATCCCCTCCTCATTCTTTAGACTATTAAAAACTATCCAACCCCGATTTGTCTGGGCTTACAAAAAACTTGCATACATTTTAGTCATATGACAAAATCATTAGCACATGGAGGCATGGGGCTCCCTAATTTCAGGCAATATTACCATGCAATTCACATTGCAAGGGTGATAGACTGGAACTGTCACACAAAAGACTGGATTCATTTAGAGAAATCCTTTACATCCTCCCCACGTGAGGCCTCCCCCTGGATCCCCCTATCAAAATGCAAAAAGACACTCTTATCACATCCCCTGATAGGAGCTGCACTATGAACTTTTCATCACGTTAGCAAGAGAAATGATATATCGACTTCACTTGGCCCCTTCACTCTACTTTCAAACAACTCTGACTTTCTACCGGTCATACATAACAAAACGTTATCATGCCATCTGGTAAACCACTACTGGTCACCCACTGCTTTAAGACAGGAAGTCCAGAACCGCACTCACAGAAGAACTAAAAATTAGGGATTTCCCATTCTGGTTATACCTACAGATGTGTAGTTACATCCAAACACATAAGACTAAGAATTGGTACAATAGACCTTTAACAATATTCGAGACCCTCTGCCTTAAGGGGGAGAGAATATAGAAAGTAATTTCTCAATCCTATGCATGGCTTCAATAAGGAGTTGATTCACAGAGAGATCGATTTAAAAGACAACGGGCAAACACACTGATATTTCTGACGATCAATGGTGCAAAGCTTGCATCCTAGCACATAAATGTTCCTTAAGCTCTAGGACACAAGAAACTGAATACAAAATTTTAACTCAACGGTATGCTACACCAGACAAACTCAAACAATGGTTCTCAAACTCTTTGTACATTTGCTGGAGATGTGGACAGTCGCAAGATACAATACCTCACATCAAAGATTTGATCACTGAAATAACTGAAACGAAAGTTCACTTAACACCTGAATGCTGCCTTCTACTAGGGATGAGCCGAACACCCCCCCTGTTCGGTTCGCACCAGAACCTGCGAACAGACCTAAAGTTCGTGTGAACTTTAGAACCCTATTAAAGTCTATGGGACTCGAACGTTCAAAATCAAAAGTGCTAGTTTTAAAGGCTAATATGCAAGTTATTGTCCTAAAAAGTGTTTGTGGACCTGGGTCCTGCCCCAGGGGACATGTATCAATGCAAAAAAAAACTTTTAAAAACAGAAGTTTTTTCAGGAGCAGTGATTTTAATAATGCTTAAAGTGAAACAATAAAAGTGTAATATTCCTTTAAATTTCGTACCTGGGGGGGGTGTGTATAGTATGTCTGTAAAGGGGCGCATGTTTCCCGTGCTTAGAACTGTCCCTGCACAAAGTGTCATTTTTGCAGGAAAAAAAGTCATTTAAAATGACTCGCAGCTATAATGAATTGTCGGCTCCCGTAATACAGAGAACAGTCATCGAAAGTCATTGATAACAAAAATAAAAATATGTGTGGGGTTCCCCCCAAATTCAATTACCAGGCCCTTCAGGTCTAGTATGGATATTAAGGGGAATCCCGGGTCAAATTAAAAAAAAATGTGGGGTTCCCCCTAAATATGCATACCAGACCCTTCAGGTCTGGTATGGATTTTAAGGAGAACCCTGCACCAAAAAAAAAAAAGGTGTGGGGGTCCCCCACAAAATCCATACCAGACCCTTATCCGAGCACACAACCTGGCAGGCCGCAGGAAAATAGGGGGGGACGAGAGAGCGCCCCACCCTCCTGAACCGTACCAGGCCACATGCCCTCAACATTGGGAGGATGCTTTGGGGGTCTGTGACCCCTCAAAGCCCCATGTTGAAGAGGAGAAGGGCCTCATCCCCACAACCCTGGCCGGTGGTTGTGGGGGTCTGCGTGCGGGGGGATTATCAGAATCTGGAAGCCCCCTTTAACAAGGGGACCCCCCAGATCCCGCCCCCCTGTTTGAAATAGTAAGGGGGTACCCCTGCCATTTCACAAAGAAAGTGTAAAAAATTGTTAAAAAACACACAGACACCGTTGGGAAAAGTCCTTTATAAAAAATAAAAAAAAAGATTCCAGCGGTGGTAATCCACTCTTGCTATCCAGCGATGGGTGGTCTCTTCTCCGGGGTCCAGGGATGGCTGATCTCTTCTGACAACGTCCAGTGCAGAACATCCTGTCTCCAGTGACGTACGGGTGACCCGCCCCCCTCTGATGTAATGGAAACCTGCGTTACATCAGAGGGGGGCCCGGTCCTTCTCAGCTGTCACCTGACCCCGCCCCCCTCTGACGCAAGGGAAAAGCTGGGCCTCCCCAAGTGATGTACGGGTGACCCCGCCCCCCTCTGATGTAACGCACGTTTCTGTTACACATACTGTATTCTATATTGATTTTATATTGACAAAATATGCTGGTTAACTGTATCACTTATGCTCTCAATAAAACTTTTATTGTTAAAAAAAGAATCTAAGATTGCACTATTGGGGTTGAGCAAAAATTTATTTGAGCAGCTTACATAATGAGAGATTTCTCACTGTCTAGCAAGAATAATGTATCTTTCATGGGCTATGGATGGTAGACATGATTGTGCATACCTTGGGATATATAAGAAAATTGTATTAAATACAATTCTATAGTGGGTGTTAGACCTGCATTAAAATTGGTGTTGTAGTGCAGGCATGTGGCTTTGTTAAACCGGGAATGGGATGGAATATTTGGCCAAAATATCTGGCTTTGTTTGAGGGCCACCACGTTACTACTTTCTCTCCTTTTCTTTTTCAGCCATGGAAGACATTTAATAAAGCAAAATAAATAAATACTGTACAGTGAGGTAAGGGGCTTTTTAATTCGACTTCAAGGGTGACATAGGAAAAACATCAAAACTTTAAAATACATGCTTGAGAAATGCCTTTAGGAAGTATGTGGTGACTGATACAGTGAGACAGTACGTATTTTAAAGACAGCATCAGAGTGTCAGTGTATTTTTTGCATCACAAATTTGAAAAGAGTAATAGATTTTTTTTAACAATTACATTAGCTTGGCTAAAACAGCACCAGAGCTGATTAATTTTAACTTGAAAAAGCTTTTATGGTAGTTTTGGCTGATCTTTTTATCCAACATTAAATAACCCAAATTGAATGATGGAAGTAACAGCTATGTCAGATATAAAAGCTATAGGAAGGTTTAAAGGAAATAAATAAAAGCTGAACCCCGAACTTTATAAAAATTAGCCAGTGTCACAACAGTCTAAAAGTATAGTTTGTGAGGATCATTTTACACAGTACCACACTGCATTGACAGTTTAAAAAGTTTAATAAAAAGTTAAAACAAAGTGAACAAAAAAATGTAAAACCACAACTCTACATTCCTGAATCCCTATCTCATCAATGTATCCCCAATTATTCCCAAAATATAGACATCAGGAATGTGTTTGTTAGAAATTGGTTAGCATTGGTTTGTACACAAGCACTTGAATAAATAGCAAATAGAAATAGTCAAGGCAGGTTTTATCTTGCAGTAAAGTGTAAACAGAGTGCAATTTTTGAGAGGCAATAGGCAAAAATATTGCTTAGTGGCTGGACAGTTAGTAAGCAGCTTGGGTAAGTCACATTTTAACATTGACAAGTTTGCATTTTTTTTATTGAAATAAACATTAGAGTATATTATCTGATAGACAATAACTACAGATATTGTTTAGTGATTAGACAGTATGAGGGGGATTTACTAAAACTGGTGCACACAGAATATGGTGCAGCTGTACATAGTAACTTATTGGCTTCTAACTTCAGCTTGTTCAATAAAGCTTTGACAATAAAACCTAGAAGGGGTACGGCTGCATCAGATTCTGTGTGCACCAGTTTTAGTAAATCTCATCTTGTGCAAGAAGCTTAGTTAGGCAACAATAAAAGAGGGAGAGACGGTTTTATCTAGAAATAGAAATTAGCGTTGTTTATTTGAGAGACAATAGGCACAAATATTGTTCAGTAGCTAGACAGTATGGGGTTTATTTACTAAAGCTGGAGAATGCAAAATCAGTCAAATTTCTCCATAGAAACCAATCAGCTTCCAGGTTTTTTTGCCGATGCTTAATTGAACAAGCTATGGTTAGAAGCGTTTTCTCTGCAGAAGTGGTTTCTCTGCAGAAGTGAGACTGATTTTGAACTCTCCAGCTTTAGTAAATAAATCCCAGCATGAGAAGCTTGGTATGGATGGTAAGAGGAAGAGATGCGGCAGATTTTATCTTGAAATAGACATTACAGTGTATTATTTGATAGATAATACCCACAAATAGTGTACAGTACAACGTAGGTAGTTTGGTAAGGCTGCAATATAAGATGAAGAGTAGGGATGAGCCGAACACCCCCGGGTTCGGTTCGCACCAGAACCCGCGAACGGACCTAAAGTTTGTGCGAACATTAGAACCCTATTAATTACAATGGACGCAAACGTTCAAAATCAAAAGTGCTCATTTTAAAGGCTAATATTCATGTTATTGTCATAAAAAGTGTTTGGGGACCTGGGTCCTGCCCCAGGGGACATGTATCAATGCAATTTTTTTTTTTAAAAACGGCTGTTTTTTCAGGAGCAGTGATTTTAATAATGCTTAATGTGAAACAATAAAAGTGTAATATTCCTTTAAATTTCGTACCTGGGGGGTGTCTATAGCATGCCTGTGAATGGGGCGCATGTTTCCCGTGCTTAGAACTGTCCCTGCACAAAGTGTCATTTTTTCAGGTAAAAAAGCTATTTAAAATCCCTCGCGGCTAATGAATTGTCGGTTCCCGTAACACAGAGAACAGTCATTCATTGAAAGTCATTAATAAAAAAAAAGTAATTGATAAAAAACAAAAAAAAAAGCGTAGGGATCCCCCAAATTGACCCGCCCCCCTCTGACGTCATGGGGAAAGCCATAGGGAAGTCCCCATGACGTCCCCGTGCGTTATAAAAGACCTGTCAGACGCAGCGAAGCCTCACACAGCGGGAGCCTCCCATTGCGCGGAGCGGCCCAAGAAGAGACTCCGACGCCGTGGAAGAAGATGCCGGACGAGAAGACCAGAGCAAGAAGAAGCGGATCGGAGGAAGAAGAAGATGGAAGAAGAAGATGGAAGAAGATGCCGGAAGGAGAGGATGAAGAAACCGAAGGATGAAGAAAGGAAGAAGGAAGAAGACCAGAAGAAAGAAGATGAAATAATATTTTAATAAAGGCATTGTCAAAGACCGTCTCCTGTCATTTTTACAATTTTTTTCACTTTTTTGGTGAAATGGTAGGGGTACTTTTGTGCCCCCTTACCATTTCACACAGGGGGGGGGTGGCATCTGGGGGTCCCCTTGTTAAAGGGGGCTTCCAGATTCCGATAAGCCACCCGCCCGCAGACCCCCACAACCAATGGCCAGGGTTGTGGGGAAGAGGCCCTTGTCATCATCAACATGGGGACAAGGTGCTTTGAGGGGTCACAGACCCCCAAAGCACCCTCCCAATGTTGAGGGCATGTGGCCTGGTATGATTCAGGAGGGGGGGGGGCTGCTCTCATCCCCCCTCTTTTCCTGCGGCCTGCCAGGTTGCGTGCTTGGATAAGGGTCTGGTATGGATTTTGAGGGGGACCCCATGCCATTTTTTTTTTGTCAGGGGTTCCCCTTAAAATCCATCCCAGACCTCAAGGGTCTGGTATGGATTTTTAGGGGGACCCCACACCATTTTTTTTTTGCCCGGGTTCCCCTTAATATCCATAGCAGACCTGAAGGGCCTGCTAATTGAATTTGGGGGGACCGCCACGCTTTTTTTTTTTTTTTTTTTTTTTTTTTTTTATCAATGACTTTTTTTTTATCAATGACTTTCAATGAATGACTGTTCTCTGTGTTACGGGAACTGGCAATTCATTAGCTGCAGATGGCTGCCTTAGATGACACAACAGGCCAGAAGGGTAAAGGTGGTTTTATGTGATACTGCAATGCTGTACTAACAGCACGCACACACTAATCCCCAGAATCACAGCAGATAATGTCAGCAGTCAGCAGCACTCAGCAGAATAATCACAGCACAGATAATGTCAGACTCAGCAGCACTGCAGAATGGTTCACAGCAGATAATGTCACTGACACGCTGGAACACACTACATGAGGCCGCCGGCGCGGTGGCCTTTTATAGTGTGGGGCGTGTACTAAACCCCCTGAGCTATAATTGGCCACAGGCCTCGCGGCTGGCTCTATGATTGGCCAAGCATGCGGGGTCACAGTGCATGCTTGGCCAATCATGAGCCAGCAATGCACTGCGACTGGCACAGTGCATTATGGGCCGTTCGCATTACACGAATTTGATGCAAACGGCCCAAATAGTTCTGGGCTCGACGAGGGGTCAAACGCCCGATGTTCGATTCGAACATGGGTTTGAATCGAACACCGGGCCCATCCCTAATGAAGAGATGAGTTATGTTTTATCTGAAAGCCCAATGCCATAAAAAATCTAGTTTTTAATGATTCCTACCCTAGCATATTATTGCCCATCAGTGCAGCGTATTATTGCGTATTATTGCGTATTATTGCACATCAATGCAGCCCATCAACCGTGCAGCATATCAGTGCCCATCAGAAGTGAGACTGATTTTGCACTCTCAGTTCAGCGTATTATTGCCCATCAGTGCAGCGTATTATTGCCCATCAGTACAGCGTATCATTGCCCATCAATGTAGCCCATCATTACCCATCAGTGTAGCATATCATTGCGCATCAGTGCAGCATATTATTGCCCATCAGTGCAGCGTATTATTGCACATCAATGCAGCCCATCATTGCCCAACAGTGCAGCATATCAGTGCCCATCAATGCAGCCCATCATTGCCCATCAGTGCAGCGTATCAGTGCCCATCATTGCGGCTTATCAGTTCCCATCAGTGCAGCGTATCATTGCCCATCAGTGCAGCCCATCATTGACTATCAGTGCAGCGTATCAGTGCCCATCAGTGCAGCATATCATCGCCCATCAGTGCAGCGTATCATTGCCCATCAGTGTAGCCTATCATTGCCCATCAGTGCAGCATACCATTGCCCATCAGTGCAGCATATCATTGCCCATCAGTGCTGCCTATCATTGCCCATCAATGCAGCCTATCCTTGCCCATACGTGCAGCCTCATCAGTGCCCAGCAATGCATCAGGGAGGAATCAGGAGGATCTGTCTGCCGGATGACACAGAGCAGGGATCTCCCGCTGAGATTCGACTTGTATATGAATAGACGCCGCTGTCAAATGACATTGCGCCTTCTAGACTGGCTACCCCAATAGACAGCACACTGGTCCAAAGCCAGTCCAGCAGGTGGGACTTTGTTTTACAGCGGCCGGCTATTGATATACAAGCATCTCAATGGGATATACCCGTTTTGTGTCATCCGGCTGCCCGATCCTTCTGACAGTTTCCTGGCAGTGCAGCCTTTTGTACAGGACATCAGAGGGGCCTGGAGGGCAGGGAGCCCCCCTCCAGGCCACTCTGATGGCTGCACTGCTTCTGCCAGAAGCGATCATCCAGGAAACTGTTAGCCCAGTCCACCCCTGCCCCACACTCACCCTCCGCTAATTTCCACTAGCCAAATGCGAGCAGGCAAATTTTGAGGGCTGCATGTGCGGACACCTTGCTCCGGGAGGGGGACATTTGCCCCCCCTTGCCCCTCCATGTGGACGCCCATGGCTCTACTAACACCGTCCTCAGACCTACTGACAAAGTTCACTGCTCTATTGGACTGACACCATCCAGTGTCCTACTGCTCTACTGAAGCCGTCAACATATATATACACATACACACATGCATGTGTGTTTGAGCTTTGGAGTGCACACCCTAATACAATAGGCTGCACACACCTATGGTGGTGGCACAACACTGGTATTTTGGAACTGATGATGAAAAGAGGACCTCCAGACATTTTTTGGAAAATTTTAAATCAGCAGCTACAAAAATTGTAGCTGCTGACTTGTAATAAACAGACACTTCCCTGTCCCAAGATGCAGCGCTGTGCTCACTAGAGGAGGAGCTGGGACCATCTTCATTCCCCGGCACTGGACTGTGACAGGTTGCGGCTTCACAGCTGGGTGCCCACATTGCATGCGCTAGCCACATTGCACATTGTGAATGGTCCAGCAGGGGGATAGGAGAACTTTTGCTCGGATTTCCCAGGCGATCGGAGTGGAAGTGGCTGTGGGTACCTCAATATAACGCAATATAGGACTGTATAGCACCTAACTCTCCTTCAAACACACAAGGTTCACCTTAAATGTATGTTAGTGGGAACTAACACCTCATCCCCAGTGTAGCCTAGTGGAAGACTGACTTCACAGCCAGCACTGGAATTCAGTGGCAAATTGAAGGAAAGGACGACAATGCAGTAGATAACTACACAAATAGCTTACAGCATTGTCAACTTTATGCAGGAAATGGGCATATAGCAATTTTACTGGCAGGATCAATAAGTGTGATTAGCAATAAAAAAAATGACAAGTCATAATGTACTGTACTATTAAATGCTACATTGCTTTCTATTTTATATAGGCAGGTTTTTTTTTTTTATTATTTGTGTTATATTTTATTAAAAAAATGATAAAGTTCAAGGTACATAGAAAGGTATAAGGTACAAAATAAAGATGAGTAGAACACAGGTTAAGGTCCATAGTTCAGTACAGAAATAAACGTCAATGGCATGAAAGATGAAATACAATTAGCTATCTGTAATCCATTCATTCTACATTTTTTCCTTGCTTTTCAAATATCATTCTATTTCCTCGTACATTAGCAAACACAGCCTCATATCTATGATGCAATTTTATAGGCTCAAAAGTTTTTGAAAGGTTCGGTATTGTATCAAACTTCCACCTCCTTGCTATAAACAGTCTTGCTGCCAATAGGATGTGGGTAACTATGATACGGCACATGAAAGGAAATGTATCTATGCCAAGATTAAGGATTGCAAGACCAGGGTCTGGAGATGTAAGGACACCAGTAATGGCAGAAATGAACCAGAAAACATTCAACCAAAAGCTGGTGAGGTGCTTAAAGGTCCAAAATATATGCATAAGAGGACTAGTATCGCTGCAACCTCTCCAGCAAAGTGGGGAGGAGTTTGGAAGGAATTTAGAGATACAAGGCTTCCTCATTTCCTGTTCCTTTGCATGTTTGTCACACTTAAGTGTTTCGGAACATCAAA